>JACAVU010000005.1:42594562-42850995 GCA_014183005.1 Castanea mollissima
TACTCCTAAATATCTTTCCTTTATTCCCTATTACGATTGATCAGTGCGTTAAGTAACTGCCTCGTGAGTCGTGCATGACTAATTCTTTCCTCAAAGCTTCATTGATGTTCCGCTTTCAGTTCATGCATTTGCTTCATTTTCAGCCTCTTTTGTAACCTGTCTTTCTCAGTTTCTCTCCTCTTTTTGCACAGCAATCTGCAAATAGGGTCGTTTAGATAGAACTTATTGTTAAAATTTGAAAACTAAAAACTGAAAATACTGTAGTAAAATAATTTTTAAATGTGTAAATAGTGCCGTGAGATCTATTTTTAATAAAAAAGTGGCTGAAAAGTGAAGTTTGTGAGACCCATAAACAGTACACAGTGCACTGTTCACGATTGAATTGGTTAAAAGTCCCTTAAAAGCTGAATAGTTGAGCGGGAAGAAAAAAAAAAAAAAATTTGAAACGTGAACGCAATAAATGTAAACGTAATAATTTGTATCCAAACAGATACTTATGGTGGGTTTGGATAGTGAGTTTTGCATCCACGATTTGCTTTTCACGTTTCAGATCTTTTTTTTTCTTTTTTTTGGGTCCTACACACGGTTTTCAACAGGGACAAGAGTACTGTTCACCACTGTGCGTAAACAGTAACCACGCTGTTCACACATAATGGCGCACTACTCATCATTGTTTCAGCCAATTTTTTTATTAAAAATGGGACTCACGATACTATTTACACATTTAAAATTATTTTGTTACAGTATTTTTAGTTTTCAATTGTATCCAAACGGACCTTTAGTGATAAACCCATAAGGCATGATGCAATTAGTGAAAATTACTTTAAAAAATGGATTAAAGTACAGTTTTAGTCCTTAAAATTGGGGTTTTTTTTTCCTCTCATATATATATATATAATATATATATTTTTTTTTTCACAATGGTATCATATCTACTTTTTCGCAATTTTTCATTATTTTTGTCCAACCGTCCTAACCGATTCACCTCTCAAAAATAGTTTATAAATTTTAAACCCAATTTTTCTATTCCCCTTCCACTCATTTTGGGGCTCAAGAGTCAATACAATTGTAAAACTTAAGAAAACAATTTTCAGTGAAGTTTTTTTATATTTAAATATTAATTAAATGATATTTATTTAACTTTTTATATTATAATTTTTATTTTAAAATTTATTTTTATTTAGATGCAAAATATGAATTTATTTTTTGCATTTAAATTTTTCTAACATCTCATTTATTTTAACTGGCTTGTAACTTCATGCATATGCATAATACACTTAAATATACAATAAGATGCATAATATTATATAATATATATATAGAATATATATATAATATAGTTTGAATACTATTGATAGTCATTTTTATATTTGTTAACTCTTTAAAAAATTTGTAAGGATATTATTAGGTATAAAATGTAAATTGTCCATTTTTAAAAAAAAAATTATTGTGAAACAATTTTTTTTAGGATCATTTATTTTATACTTTTTGGTTTTTGTACTTAATAAGAGTAACCACATCAGCTCATTTAAAAGATTCCGTCTATTTTACACAAAAAACCTACTTTTAAAATTTTACACATTCACTTTTACAAAACACCCACATCAGTTCATCTATCCTACCACCTCTATTAATTAAATAATCAATTTCCTCACTTTTTTATTATTTCACTCAACTACCACACATATACGCGCACCTCTGATTCATTTCTCTCTCTCTCTCTTCTCTTCTCTCTCTCTTCTCTCTCTCTACCTAGATCAACTCTCACTCGATCAACTCTCTGGTCTGCCCGATCCACTCCGACACGCTCCACTCTCCCTCTCGATCAACTCTCTGATCTACCCCGATCAGCTCCGATCCACTCGCTTCGAGCTCCGATCCACTCCGATACGCTCCGATCCACTCGCTCCGAGCTCCGATCCGAGCTCCGATCCACTCTCCCTAGCTTCGATCCGAGCTCCGATCTACTCTCCCTAGCTCCGATCCGCTCCGATCCAAGCTTCGACCACTCCGATCCGAGCTCCGATCCAGTCAAGCACCGATCAAGCTCCGATCAAGCGCCGATCTGTGTTTGTATATCTATGTTTGTTTTTTTTTTGAGCAAGTGTGTCTGTATTGATTTTCTGTGTGGATGTGTTTGTGTGTGGGTGTGTTTGTGCATCTGAGGAAAAAGAAGAGGATGAGGAGTTGAGTTTTAGATGGGTTGGTTGAGCACGGAAAGGAGAGAGAAAAAAAAGGAGCAAATGGAAATGATAAAATAATGGTATAAACGAGCTACAGTAACCATGTTAATATACATAGTTACTGTAGCTCAAGGATAGATTTACAAAATTTTAGACATTTTTAAACCCACTAATGTGGGTGTTTTTTTGCTCAAAATGTGTAAAATTGGTAGTTATGTTTATATTAGAAACTTTTACATCCACTGATGTGGATGCTCTAACTCACTTGGATGAATATTTATGATGTGATCTCATATTTGATTCTAAAATTAAGAAATAAAACTCTTTAAAAATAAATAATTTAGGACATATGGCGCAAAATTGAAACTCTAATGTAGAATTCTAATTTAAGTTTCTCTCATCTTCACCTATTATTATTATTATTATTATTTATATATGATGATATATGGTAATCCACTAATTCATTTTGTGTCATAATCAATCTTAAGTAAAATTTTATCAAATTTTAGATTAGCAAATTTTCTTTCTACATAAACATAACATGCTTTGTCAATAAAATTTTGTGGACAATACATGTATTTAAAAATGAATCTAATCTTTTATAATCAAGAATTCCTATATTACATGTTTGAACTTCATTGTAATTATTGTTTTTGTTCATTTGCAAAATATTCATCTAATTTTATGACATTGCTTGCAACAAAACTTATCAAGAGATATTCTTCAATGAGATTGTAGTAATTTTTCTATTTTTTTTTAAAAAAAAAGTTATTCATATTCATGTTGCAAACTACCCTCCTAAAGTTTGGAGGTATTAGATTTTACACTCTGAAATTTCAGAATTTGAAATTTACCTCTTAAAATTTTGTTATGTTTGCATTAGTAGCCCCTCCATTCATATTTTCTGTTAAGTGCCCCATCCCATAAATTTATTACGCATATTTAGTTCTTCTAATAAAATGACGAGATCATTTTTATTATACCATGTCATTTGAAATTATTTAATAATTTAAATTTTTTAGGCTACAAAAATAATGGGAGCATAATTTTATGGGACAAATTAAACAGGTGTGGCAAGTTTACATAGTACTTAACAAAAGATATGGATGGATAGGCAACTGATGCAAACATAACAGAGTTTCAAGAGGTAAAATCTAAATTCTGAAATGTCAGGGTGTAGAATCCAAACACCCCAAAATTTAGGGGTGCAGCTTTGCAAATTTAGCCTTAAAGATTAGTATATAATATAAACAACATAAATCATTCCAATCACCCAATTCAGCCACATCCAAACAAAGGCCAAAGAGGTGGTTGGGGGGGTGGGGGGGAGGGGAGAGAGACACACACACACACATACAAAGCAATTTATAAAAATTAAACCCAATTTTACTATTCCCCTTCCACTCATTTTGATTTTGGGCACAATACAATTGTAAAACTTGAGACAACAATTTTAAGCGGAGTTTTTTTATATTAATATCTATTGTCTCAAATTGCTTAAAAAATGTGTTGTGTTATTATTTGTGTAGTATAACTTACTTCACCCTCCCTTAAAAGTTACCATAACTTTTGAGTGGAGATTGTGGTGTACCTTTGTGTTAGAGTATTTGTGTGAGTTTGTTTCTCAAAAAAAAAAAAAAAAAAGTTAAGTAATATTTATGTAACATTTTATATTATAATTTTTTATTTAACATGCATTTTTTTTTATTTAGATGCAAATTATTAACTAATTTTTTGTATTTAAATTTTGCTAACATATCCTTTTAACGATAATATGGTAAATCCATTAAATTTTCATGTGTCGTGATCAATCTTAAGTAAGATTTTATCAATTTTAATTTTGAAAATTTCCTTCCTATAGAAACAATCATAACAAGTGTTGTCGATAAAATTTTGTTGGCAATACATGTATTTGAAAAAGAATGAAGTCTTTTTATATTATACCATGTCATTTAAAATTTTTTAATAATTAAAATTTTTAGGCTTCAAAAATGATGGGGGTTATCATTTTATTAGACAAACTACAAACGCTTGACAAGTTTATATGACACTTAACAAAAAATATGGATGGAAGGGTAGCTAATGCAAACGGAATAGAGTTTCAAGAGGTAAAATCCAAATTCTGAAATTCAGGGTGTAGAATCCAAACACCTCCAAAATTTAGGGGTGTAGTTTGCAATTTAGCTTTAAAGATTAGTATATTAACAACATAAATCATTCCTAATCACCCGATTTTGCCACATCGAAACAAAGGCCAAAGAGGTGTTTTGAGAGAGAGAGAGGAGGTTCCACAATAATTACACAAAATTGCAAAATTTGAGACATACAAATCCTTATTATCCAAATACTTAATAATAAATTCATCACTCCAATATTGAACGACATATGTCATTCCTAATCACACACACAATTCTGCCACAACTCAAACCAAACACCTAATCACACCCAATTCTGCCACAACTAAAAACAAACTCTAAAAGAGGGGGAGGAGGGGGGTGGTTCCACAATAATTACACAAAATCTGAGACATACAAATTTTATCATCCAATAGTTAAACTATTGTTTCATCACTCCACCCATCTTGTCTACTTGAAATGATATTGCCTTCTATTTAGAATTCTTCCAAGTTATACTGACGGTAGGAACTATCAAAACATCCAAAAATTGCCTACCTATAGATTTGTTCATCATGAAGACTCTGATCACATCTTCTGGTTTTATATCCGCATTTGATTCGAAGGAAAAGATCTTCTCGGGCTTGAAATCTGCAAAAGGCTTATGTATCTCTGCTCATTCAATTAATTTCTTGCATTCTTTGATTTCTTCCTCCAGTTTGCTTATCTTAACTTGCAATGCCTTTTGATCCACTTCATTACCCCCAGACTTCTTTTCGTTACAGAGAGATTGCGATACAATGTTATAAAATGAAGTTCCACCTACAAATACAGAAGAAACACAAGAAGATTATGACAAAAGAACAAAATGTGGGAGAATAATAAGGATTTGGTTCTCCTGGATCATATGTAAACTTATTTTACTCGTACAAAAGACTAAAATAATAAAATGTCCAATAGCACACAATTCCAATCTTGATATGAATGGTGGTCAAATCGTTTTAATATGATTCAGTGCTACAAGGCTTGTAGCAAAGTATTTAATGCAATTCAGACTTGATGTGAATGTTCTGGTGAAAGGGTTATAGTACATTTGTGTGAATGAATAATGTACTCCAAATATCTTCTATACATATACATGTGAATCTCATCATTTACATTATTAATCAAGGAATAATGATTTAAAGTCTAGTTCTATGATAACGGCCATGAAGGGCATTTTACTTGATGACATAAGAATTCCAAAAACTAAGCATATAAGTATTTCATTTGAGATGCCAAAAGCTTTGTAGCTCAATTGACAATTCCTAGTGTTTATAACAGAGACATGTTTAAATTTCCCCCCCCCCCACCCCCCCCTCTCTTCCCCCAAAACTTTTGAATTATCAAAACAAATAAAAATAGTATTTCACTTGAGATATAATTGGTGTACTTTATATAAATCCAATTGATTTGATACTTGCAAACTCAATCTTTATGATAACTAATCGCTAACCCGTGCGATGCACGGATTTATAAATTATCTCTATTTTAGTAGTTTTACTATGAAAATGTGAGTTCAAGCTTATAGAATGATTTGGTGTCCATAATTTTTTTTTTCATGGTATAATAGCATCCATAAATTGCAAGAAATATTATATAGCTGAAACACTCAAGCATGTAATGTAGTTCAAACTAATACAAAGTTAGAACATCTGTGTTTGTAATTTACTCTCATGAACAAATAATTAGAAAGCTGGTATTTCATTTTGAACATAAGTTGATGGTACATTTTCACCTTGTAAAAACAACAAAACGAATAATTAGAAAAAATAAATGATTTTCAAAGAGAATCACATATTTGAATCTTTATCTAAGTAGATAACTTGAAACTTTCTCACATCTTAATTATCGTGTGTGGTACATTGCAACTTGTTGAGGAAATTTCTCTTTGGATTCTCCCCTGGGGTTTTGGTGCTTCCATTTGAACCATACACTTTCCCCTTGATTGAAGATATCTTAGCAATATCAAGTTAGGATCTAAGACACAAAAATCCACCTCCAAAATATGCATGCAGATTATATATATATATATTATATATATATATATATATATATATATATATATGAAATGCTTCTAGTTCAACCTTAAAAGTCCTTTAGCAAAACTACACCAATATGCTTTATCTGCCATTAATCCCACAACACAAAGCAAAAAATCAACAAACAAATTGATATTATGAAATACCTAATCATTAACCTTCTTCAATTACTTATATATCATTGAATTAGATAGCCAATCCAGTGAATCAGAAGACAGAATCAATCCCTTCTATTCTATAATTTGACATCCAATTCTCTTTTAATAGCATCCAATGATTCATTGTGTAGTAATAATTTATATCAATCAAAAGAGTTATGGATTAAAAAAAATTAAATAATAATATAGTTCCCGTAATCTAGATTTAGTGCATACTAAATAACTTTTTCTATTTTATCTAAAAAGCAAGCACAACAAATAACCAAAAGAATGATATCTATAATACAAAGCTATAGAGCCAATAATCTGAATAGAGCCAAGAATAGCTAAGCTTCTTAATAGAGCTAATACTTTTGAATTGAAAAAAGCTAAAGACAAAACAATACTTTGAATTAAAAGAAAATATAATCTTAAAATATTAGTAAACCAAAGTGCTTCACAAAGAGAATAGGTTAAGAGAGAACCTCCTAAAATTACATTGTAATTTTATCTTATAAGGCCGAATGTATAGATGAAATTATATAGATAAAATCCTAAAATTATACAGATTTTTTTTTTTTGTTGGCAAAATTCTTTATAACTTTATATACTTTTTTTCTTTTAAAAAATAGATATCTAATGATATATATAAAGAATTTAATCTTTCTTATAAGGCAAAGAAAACTAAATATATCATGAAATGTGTTTAAATGGTACTAAATATATTTATATATTAAGCTCCACCAAGGAAATATATTTATTATAAATGAAAGATTTTTAAGATATGAGATGTATATACAGATAGCAAGAGTGTAAATATTTATTAAGAAATTTTGTGGTTAAGTAGCTATGAAGTAAGGTGACCTTGATAACACAAGTAAGCTTCCTTCACACCCTTGAGCATAAGAGCCTAGGCATCCACCCCAAATTTATTATCTTTGACCCCATAGTTTCTTCTCAAACTCAATCTACTACCAATCTGAATCACACACACAAATAAAACACAACAAAAAGACGGGGATCAATACAAACACCAACACTATAACACAGATAATTATATAAGTTTCACAGTTAAAGTAAATACAACCACTAATTCTCTCACCTGCTGGGTTGTGTTCCTAGCAACCTTACACAAGCAAAAAAAGAAAAAAAAAGAAAAGAAAAACATTATGATTTTTTTTCCTTTAAAAAAAAAGTTGAAATACAGCAGTAAGTTTTATAACCATGAACAAAAAAGAATTAAATATATCAACTATTCTAATTCTTTCTCTTTTGATGTTGGTTTTCCAACATGTTCTCAGGAGCAAATAGAAAAAGGGCCAATCAAAATCAAATAAACCCATTTGTAAATCACAAAGCAAGTGCAGCAACTTAGATTACTAAGCATCAGAATTAGATAGTGACTGGACAGTCTTAACCAACCAATGACTGCAATAAAATCAAGAAAAAAGAGGAACAAAATTAAGACATTGAATGTTGTTGCAAATGCTTCATTGCCGACCAAGGAGTTCTAAATTCTAATGACCAGAATCGAGTACATGTTTCATGTGTTGAAGAGCCCCTGCTCAATGTTATGTCACACACACAAGCTACCTATGCCATGAAGAAAGAAATTAAAGATAGAAGGAAACTATCAGCCAGTTTCTTTGTCTCCCAAAACAAAATCACAACATTTTAATAAGCAGTTTGTATTAGCTGAACTTTAGACCCAAGAGAAATTCTCAGAAATTCTCCTTTATTTGGTCATACAGATTTTTTTTTTTTTTTGACTTTAAATTTATCTTCTCCCCCACTACTTTTGTGGGTTGGCCAGTGAAAATCAAGGAAGGTATCAAGTAGAACAGACATAGTAGATAATATCTGATATATGAATTATAAATGTCCTATTATCATCATTAGCGACAATGATATCTCCCAGTGCTAGATTTCCATTATAGATAAGCTCAACTACCACCATGCTTCAAATCTTTAGGTACATATAGATCTGTTATGCAGTAAAATTATGCAGAAAACTTACCGCAAAAATTGAAACACCCAAAAAAATTTGCTTTGATCCTAGCACTATTGAGCAACATAAACAGGTCTTTTTATTTTTGAAACGACATTCAGGCAATCTCACAAACACATCAAAGGCAAGCCAAGGATGCTCGTCTAATTTTAAACACAAACACAAACAAACGAAAAAAAAAAAAAAAAAAAAAAAAGGTCTCATATTAATATAAACAGAGCATAAAAGTTTTGCCCCCAAAAAAAAGAATTGAGATATGGAGATACCTCAACCAAAGCAGGGAGGTTCTGTCAGTATTTATACACCGTGTGGAAAGGAATAAAGGGAGGAAGGAAATCAGATGAGCAGTCGTTACTGCGAAACGGTAGAACAGTAAGGTAAGTAGCTTTCAAACTCTCTCTTTGCTCATGTTAACGCTTCCCTTTTTCTTTTTTCTTTTTTTTTTTTAAAACCGGCTTGAACGTTTTCTATTTTTTAATTTCTTTTTTCTTTAAGCTGAACTGAAAAGGCTTTGAGTTGGGCTTGATAGTGGAACTAAATAAATAAAAGGTGGGCTGGATTAATTATACAAATTTATTATAGGGTGATAATGAGAGTAAATAAATAAGTAGTGGGCTGTATTTATAGGGCTAAGATTTATAGGACTGAAAATTGTAAAAACCATTTTAAAATTGAAGGAAATTTTTTTTTATTTTTTTAAAGAAAATGACGTGGCAGCTGATGTGGCACAGTGTGAGAGCAGCAACATTAAACTCTACGCTTCAACTTTTAGTAATATATAAATTAGTCCTTTCACGAAATTAGTTTTCTAAAATCAAAATTATTGGATTCATTTAAAGTTCTCGCTTCGTTATATACATGCAATTAAGAATTAAAATGGTGTAACACAATATCCTTCAAGTATTGAGAAGTTAAAATATGGGTGTATTGTGTTTAAGAATGGAAACTAACATGTTCAACACGTAATTTTTTTAAATGAAGGAACCCAAAAAATCCTAGAAAAATAAACATGGTGGCTAAGCACTTTGTGAAAGTAAAAATTCCAGCCATGAAGCCAAAAAACTACTAGACATCCCATGTGTTACACCTCACAATTCTAACATGTGAATTCTAAGTTCAGGATTGTGAGATTTATATGGTTGTTGAGAGGGATAAGTGACTTAATGAGAAGAGGAAGTGCATGTTTATGTGATACTTTGATCATATTGTAATACAAGAATATAGGGTATTAATTTATCCATGATATTGAGAGACCATATCTTTCTCGAAAGAGCACCATGTAATTCCATGAGAAAAAGGGTAACATAAGTATATATGCTAATCAAGAAACCAAAAAGTAATAAAAGGTAAGAAAGAATAACCTAATGGATTTCACCCAAAAACCTTGTAGTTCAGTGGCATTTCTCGATCTCCATTATGAGGAAAACCAAGGTTCAAGTCCCCCTCCCCACTTTCAACAATCGAATTATCAAATAACCTAATGAATTTTCACTTCAACAATGTTTATAAAGGTACAAAATTCCTTACAACATATAACCAAATGTACGTAGGGTATTGATGGTGATGAAAATAGGTTGTTTGGTTGTTAGGTTCTAAGGATTTATGATCTAAATGTTTTTAGAACTTCAGTATGTAATGTTGGCAAACCATGATCAAAACTTAAAGTCTAGATTTAGGCTGCTCAAAGTGATGTATGTGTAAAGTTGGAATCAAGTAATTGCAAAAAATTACTGTTCAATTTCTACAAGGGTTGATCGAATGAAAATTAGACTCGGTCGATCGAAACTCGTGCAGAATATTTTTTCTGCAGAATTTCCAACTCAGCCTAAGCCCATATGACGTGTAGTGTTTTATGTTTTATGTCTCATATAAATAGAAAAACCCTAGCCACGTTTTGAGGTTGTTGTTTATGCTATGTGTGTGAATCTCTTGTGAGATCTAGAGGTGTTTGTCTTCATAAATACTTAGGATTATCAAGATCGAGATTGAAGTCAAGAGCTTAATAATCATTTCAGTTGCTGCATAAAGAGCTTAAAGAAAAACAAGTGGTATACTTGTGGATGCTGTAGATCTGAGAAAGAAGTAGTCTGTGGACTCAGAACTGTCACGTGGTCATGGTAATAAGTTTTCTACTTCAAGTAGTAATAGGATGTTAGTAGTCTAAGTCGCTATTGTAAGACTTCAATTATTTCATAGTAGATTTGTTTTACCTTGAGGATAGCTAGATTAAATCCTCTTAAGGTTTTTTACCAGTTTGGTTTTCCTAGGTTATCATATCGTGGTGTTCTTTATTTTCCGCATTGTTTACTTGATATGATTTACTTGTGTTAACCTAAATTTGAATAATTTACCTAAGTAATCACTTGGCT
Source organism: Castanea mollissima (assembly GCA_014183005.1). Lineage (NCBI taxonomy): Eukaryota > Viridiplantae > Streptophyta > Magnoliopsida > Fagales > Fagaceae > Castanea > Castanea mollissima. The sequence goes on from JACAVU010000005.1 coordinate 42,605,455, forward strand.
AAATAACTAGGTTAAACAACTTGTGTTATAAGAAGTCTAAAGACGTACATTGACAAACTAATTGCTATCTATTATTTGATTGACTAATCATTTATATTGGGATGGGTAAAGAGTCTCCCTTGAGGCTTGTTATTCTTGCATAAATAGTGGAGAGAAATTTAATGAATACATAGTAAATGTACATGCATCAACAAACGCAAAATGCACCAAACTAGAAGTAATTTTTATCAAATTTTATCAACAAGTGCAAAATGCACAAACCTAGATTTTTGTCTTTGGAGTGTTGAAGATGTAAATGTGGAAACCTAATGATTAGTTAGATTAAAAAAAATTTTCTTTTTGCATGAGATTGAGATTTGTGATTTGTCTAAATCTAGACTTATGAACATAGAATTGTGTTTTGGTTGTTGGGATATAGATTTGAGGAAATCTGATGTATTAGATTTGTGTTACTTTTTATTGGAGGACCGAGGACTTTGAATGTTTTTTTGCCCATGTGCATAGATCTTAAAACTGATCACCCGTCCGATGCTAACCATCCAACCAAACGTAAGGTGTGGACAATGTCATTCAACCCTTCACTCCGGTAGTGGGTGAAAGAGTGTGCCATCCAAAGGGATCAAGTCGAGAGGCTGTTGTACACAAATCCGATCCAACGCAATCCGTAACCATCCCCTATTTTTTGTTTACAACATTTTTTCTTATAAATAATTAAACTTCATTGGGAAAAAAAATGTCGGAATACAAAGAACCCAAGCACACAGGCAGTGTGTGCTAAGGAAACAGAAAAACACCAAATCTAAGACTCATGAAACGTACATTTGTCAATCAAATCAGATAAAGAGATAAAAGTGAAAATACCTGGATTTATCCATTCAAATAAAATCTGGAAAAAAAAGGATAGTTTATTTTTTCTATTACAATTTGCATTTGCAAATTGTAACTATTGGCAGAATCCCATTGCATGTCAAATATTTTCATGCACACAATATCACTCTATATCGAATATCTTTAATTCAAGTGCACAATACCACTGTCCTATATCATGCTGTAGCAAGAATATGTAACTTTCTTTCCCATTTCCTCTTCTCACAAAATAAAAATTAAAATAAAAAATCTTGTTATCTCTATTATTTGTTTAGTTGATTTTTTTTAATATACATCAATTTTCATTCATATTTGAGTCTATACATTAAAAATAATGTTCTTACTTCACTATATTAATGCTAAATTCTTGATTATATCTAATACTATTAAATCTAACTAATGTACCAAGAACTAGGATTGTTTATATTTTTTATTAATCATTATGATGATTTAACTTTTAAAACTTAAGTATGGACAAGTTAGAACTATTTATACATTGATCAAAACTAAACAATTTAGAAAGCAATATAACTTTGGATTCCAATAATGAATTTTCAATTCCCAAATAGTGTCCTTTCAAATCTATGATTTTTTTTTTAATAGATAATTTGGTTGCCAATTTGGAATCCACTTAATTTGCTAAAACTGAAAACTTTTTACTGAAAATACTGTAGATAAAAGTAAAAGTTAGCTAAAATAGTATAGTGGGACACATAAATAGTACCAAAAAGTGTAGTAAGACCCATAAATAGTAACAAAAAGAATCTAAATAGTAAAATAAGTTAATTTTTTAAGCTGAGCCAAACACACACTATATTAAGGGAGAAATTGTTGAGAAATGAAAACTTTAACTCAAATTTGATACTTAATTATTTAGTTTTCTAAAAGTACTAAAGTTTAAGTTATATATATATATATTTTTTTTTCTTTTGTTTTTTTTTACTATTATATATAACATAATATATAGTATACAAAAAGAAAAATAAATTTAATTATAATAGAATTAATTTGGCCACCAAAGTAAGTTCTTGAGTTTATTATTAGGATGACAAAAACGACATTGGACAGCAGCATCGATCGTCAGAGACACCACTACTCGGACCAGGAAACCTACTTTCAAAGATAAAATTATAAAGGAAACCGAAAATATTTTACAAATCTAACTATATTTAATTGCAAACAAACACTTAAAAATGAGAAAACATATTCGGAAAAATATTTTACAACCATAACAAATTTGGGGGGGGGGGGGGGGGGGGGAGGGGGGTGTGATACTATATGTAGTTGTAGTGATAGACCTGGGATGATTTTGAGGCCTTCCTTGCAAGCAAGAACCGCAGCGCGTTTAGCAAAGTTGGTGGCATCAACCTTGGCAACAGCAGCACAGCTGTAACCATAAGAGGTCACACACAAGCCCTTCACCGAATTGCTTGTAGAGGAAATATAATCCCAAATCCCCATACAAATCCAATGTGGGATTAATCTTGACCCTAATCAACTAGAACTTTGGGCAGGCGAATTTGAATTCTTCTGTCCGATTTCTTTTTCTTTTTTAACTTAATATTTTTATCAAAAAGAAAACTTCTGTGGGGTTTTATTTTTATCTTTTTTAGTGAGTGGGAATATAATAATAATAATAATAAATCTTTACTTTGGCGAGTGGTAATAAAGTTAGTCCAGATTCGTTCTTTAATAAGACTTTACTTGCATGGCGGGTCAGGTCCGGGTCGGATTTTTTAATACTCAGACCCGACTTGTGGGCTTGGACCCACGACCCGAACCTAGCCCGATTATTAAATGGATTTTTTACGGGCCCCAAACCCTCCCCACCGGGCCCCATTCAGAAGCCCAATCCGATCCAATCATTTAAAAAAAAAATACAAATCACAAACAAACTATTTTCAATCTTCAATATGATATATCAAGTTTTGCTATCAGTCATCTGTCCAGAAAGAACATTACTCTATGTGCGTATGCCATCTTAAACCATTGACCCTTTTGGTTTGCATTCATCACACAAAGCCAACAGAATACCAAATAAAAGAAATGGAATCATCAATTGAAAAAAAGCCCTCGCATTAGAAATGTATTGTACAAGGATCTGAATCCAAACTGAACTACACAACACAGTATAGAACTAAAACAGTGCTACTTCACAAGGATAATCACCCCGTGGCTAAAATTCAAAAAAAAAAAAGATTTGGAGGCTCTATGCTGCGACGACGCCGTTTCAATCTCGCTGTCAGATTTGCGATGAAGATGATGGTCTAACGTTGGTAATGATTCGAAGACGATGACTACGACAACAGCAATGAAAGATGGCGGTGGCAGCAAGGATTTGGATTTGTATTGAGGTTTGTTCGAAGATCAGCAAAAGTAGGTGGCCGGCAACAGTGTGTGGAAGCCTCTGTGAGAGAGAGAGGGGCGGCTGAGAGGTGAGGGTTAGGGTTTGTAGGTGGCCGGCGGTAGTGTGTGAGAGCCTATGTGAGAGAGTGAGAGAAAGAGAGAGAGGGGTGGCTGAGAAGTGAGGGTTAGGGTTTGGAAAATAAAATGTAGGGATGGCAATTTAAATCCGACCCGCGGATACCCGGTCTAGCCCGACCCTAATGGGCCAGGTTTTACCCGGTCCGATAAAGAATAGGGTCGGGTATGGATTTAAAAAAAAAAACCTGAAGCGGGTCCGGGTCCGGGTCGGGTCCGGATTTTATCAAAAAAATCCAGACCCAACCCGAAACCCGACCCGGATAAATACTTGGTTAAATACCCGGTATATTAAATTATTAAAATACCCCTTATATATATATATATATTTTGATTTATTGGAACCCTAAGTCTCTACTCTCTACTCACTGCACACACACAGCCAGCCGCCTCTCTCACACTCAGCCCTGCCCTCTCGCCAGCTGCCCTCTTGCCTCAGCACACAGCCCTCTCACCTTGTGGCCTCGCCTCAACCCGCAGCTCTCGCCTCGCCTCTCCTCGCCTCGCCTCGCAGCCAAAAGGTACCATTTAAATCCTCAATGTTGAAAGCATATCAATTGAGTAAAAGAAGGTCTCGGCGAAAAAAAAAAAAAAATGAGTTAAAAGGGATTTGAATCTGGACTGTTGGCAATATAGGATAGTAGGACTTGATTAATTAAATACAGCACAATGTTAGATTGGAAAACCAGATGTGGAATGTTTGGTTTTCGCAGTAATGGGCTTCAAAAATGAGGTAATGGGCTTCAATTTTTTTTTTTGGTTGGCCCAAATTTGGGCCCAATAAGTTAAACGGGGCCCACGAGGCCCGACGGAGCGGGTCTGGGCCCCGAGAAAAAAACCCGATTATTATTCGGGCCGGGTCCGGGTTTCGGGTCTTGGCCCACAGGTCAGGTCCGGGTATGCAAAAACCCAGCCCAAACCCGACCCGTTGCCATTCCTAATAAAATGTGATAGGGGAGAGAGAGTATTTATATCTAGGGTTTTTTTTAAAATATTATATATGTATACGGGTCGAGTTTGGTCTGGGTATGCATAAAACCCAGACCCGACCCGGATCCATTCCGGGTTTTTTTTTAAAAAAAAATCTATATCTGACCTTATTATTTATCAATGGGGTAAAATTCGACCCATTAAGATCGGGCCGGGCCGGGTCGGGTACCCGCAGGTCAGGTTTTCATTGCCTAGATCTTTTGACCTTACTTTAGCTTGAAGCGCTAGATCAAACAATCTGTGTTTTGAGTGAGAGAGAGGGTTCTTCTAAAAAAAAAAAGTGAGTGAGAGAGAGAGATAGTGATATCATATGGGGATTTGGGATTATCTTTCCTCTACAAGCAATTCGGTGATACAAAACGCACCTGATCTAACGACTGTGAAGGGGTGGGGTTCAAGCTCTTATGGTTATGGCTGGGCTGCTGTTGCCAAGGTTGATGACGTCGTCAGGATGAAGGTGATCCAGTTCATGCAAGATGAGGAAGCCCGTTCCAAGATCGGTCGGATTGCTACCAACTCTGCTAAAACCGCTACATTTCTTGCTTTCGAGGAGGGCCTCAAAACAATCCCAGGTCTATCACTACAACTACCTACACTATCACACTTCCCCCCCCCCCCCTAATTTTGTTGTGCTCCGTAAAAAAAAAAAAAAAAAAAAAAAAAAAAAAAAAAAAAAAAAAAAAAAAAAAAAAAAAAAAAAGAGGTTTAGTTTTGATCAATGTATAGATAGTTCTAACTTCTCCATACTTAACTTTTAAAGGTTTAATCATCATAATGATTAATAAATAATAAAAAATAAATCCTATTTCTTGGTACTTTAGTTAGATTTAATAGTATTAGATATAATCAAGAATTTAGCATAAATATAGTGAAGTAAGAACATTATTTTGAATGTATATTGTAGAGACTCAAATATGAATGAAAATTGAAATATATTAAGAAATCAACTAAAAAAAATCTAGAGATAACAAGATTAAAATTTTTGTTGATGAGAAGAGGAATTGGGAAAGACAGTTGCATATTCTTGCTACGGCATGATGTAGGGCAGTGGTAATGTGCAGTTGTAAGATATTCGATAATCGATATAGAGTGGTGTTGTGCGCATGAAAATATTTGATATGCAGTGGGATTTTGCCAATAGTTACAATATTTGATATTGCACTTGTTGATAAAACTTGATAAAAATTACTTCTAGGTTGGTGCATTTTGCATTTGTTGATGCGTGTACATTTACTTTGTATTCATGAAATTTCTCTACACTATTTATGTGAGAACGACAAGCTGCAAGGGAGAACTCTTTACCCATTCCAATATAAGAATTAGTCCATCAAATAATGGATAGTAATTAGTTTGTCAAACAACCTATTTTCATCACCATCAATACTGTATATACATTTAGTTATATGCCGTAAGGCATTTTTCACCTTTATAAACATTGTTGAAGTGAAAATCCATTAGGTTATTTGATAATTTGATTGTTGACAGTGGAGGAGGGGGACTTGAACCTTGGTTTTCCTCAAAAAGGAGATCAAGAAATGCCACTAAAGTACAAGGTTTTTGGGGGAAAATCCATTAGGTTCTTCTTTCTTACTTTTTGCTACTTTTTGGTTTCTTGATTAGCATACATACTTATGTTACCATTCTTGTCGTGGAATTACATTGTGCTTACGAGAAAGATATGGTCTCTACTTATCATGGATGTATTAATACCTTGTAATCTTTTATTATAATACCATCAAAACATCACATAAACATGCACTTCCTCTTCTTATTAAGTCATTTATCCCTTTTAACAACCATATAAATCTCCCGAGCTTAAAATTCATAGTTTAGAATTGTGAGGTTTAACACATGGGATGTCTAGTGGTTTTTTGGCTTCATGGCTAGACTCTTTATTTTCACAAAGTGCTTAGCCACCATGTTTATTTTTATAGGATTTTTTGGTTTCCTTCATTAAAAAAATTACATGTTGAACATGTCAGTTTCCATTCTTGAATGCAATACACCCATATTTCAACTTCTCAATACTTGGAGGATAATGTATTACACCCTTTCAATTCTTAATTGTATGTATATAATGAAGTGAGTACTTTAAACGAATCCAATAATTTTGATTTTAGAAAACTACTTTTGTGAAAAGGCCTATTTATCATAAATATCAAGTTTGCAAATATCAAAGCAATTGGATTTATATAAACTACACCAATTATATCTCAAGTGAAATATTATTTTTATTTGTTTTGATAATTCAAAAGTTGGGGGAGGGGAAATTTAAACACTAGACGTCTCCGTTATAAACACCAGGAATTGTCAATTGAGTTACAAAGCTCTTGGCATCTCAAATGAAATACTTATATGCTTAGTTTTTGGAATTCTTATGACATTAAGTAAAATGTCCTTCATGGCCATTATCATAATTCCTTGATTAATAATGTAAATGATGAGATTCACATGTATATGTAGAGAAGATATTCGGAGTACATTATTCATTAACACAAATGTACTATAACCCTCTCACAAGATATTCATACAAGATGTTAGCATTCACATTAAGTTTGAATTGCATTGAATACTTTGCTACAAGCCTTGTAGCAATTGAATCATATTAAAACGATTTGACCACCATCGATAACAAGATTGGAATTGTGTGCTACGGACAGATTATTATTTTAGTCTTTTGTGTGAGTAAAATAAGCTTACATATGACTCAGGAGAACCAAATCCTTATTATCCTCCTACATTTTGTTCTTTTGTCATAATCTTCTTGTGTTTCTACTGTATTTGTAGGTGGAGTGTTATTTTATAAGATTCTTTCACGATCTCTCCATGACGAAAAGAAGTATGGGGGTAATGAAGTAGAGACAAAGGAATTGCAAGCTAAGGGAAGCAAAATGGAGGAAGAATTCACAGAATGCAAGAAATTAAATGAACGAGCAGAGATAGATAAGCCTTTTGCAGATTTCAAGCCAGAGAAGAGCTCTTCCTTCGAACCAAATGTGGATATAAAACCAGAGTATGCAATCAGAGTCTTTATGATGAAGGAATCTATAGGTAGGCAATTTTTGGATGATTTGATAGTTCCTACCGTCAGAATAACTAGGATGAAGTCTAAGTAGAAGACGATTTCATTTCAAGGAGACAAGATGGGTGGAGTGATGAAATAATTGTTAACTATTGGAATGATAAATATTTTTATGTCTTAGATTTTGTGTAATTATTGCGGAACCCCCCTCCTCACCCTCTTTTGGTGTTTGTTTTGAGTTGTGGCAGAATTGGGTGTGATGAGGAATGATATATGCTGTTAAGTATTGGAGTGATATAATTATTATTAAGTATTTGGATAATAAGAATTTGTATGTCTCAGATTTTGCAACTTTGTGTAATTATTCTTTTCTCTCTCTCTTTGTCCCCTCCCCCTAAACCACCTCTTTGGCCTTTGTTTCGATGTGGCAGAATAGGGTGATTAGGAATGATTTATGTTGTTGATATACTAATCTTTAAGGCTAAATTTGCAAACTACACCCCTAAAGTTTGGGGGTGTTTGGATTCTACATCATGAAGTTTCAAAATTTAGATTTTACTCTTTGAAGCTTTGTTATGTTTGCATTAGTTGCCCATACAACCATATTTTTTGTTAAGTACCACAAACTTGCCATGCATGCTTAGTTTGTCCAATAAAATGATGCTCCCATTATTTTTGTAGCCTAGAAAATTTAAATTATTAAATAGTTAAAAATGAAACTATGAAGCAAATAATTAATCCCAAAAGAACTGAAACTATGAAGCAATGAAGTAACCCAAATTGATTAGAGAAGATTGTATCATTAGAAGTCTAGTTCTCAGATTTATCAAACTATACAAACAGACATGTTGATAGGAATATCTACAAAAGATATCTACAATCACTAAACATCATATCCAGAGATATAGACCATGTCTTTCCAGGGATAGAGAAGTCCTTGCTCTATGATTCTGCAACAAAAAACACAAATTAGATCAATTGGATTTATAGTCTCCGCAAAAGGAATGTTTAAAATTTTAGGGAGGAGACAAAGCTTCTTCACAAGATTTAGCATCAAAAAGTAGAACAGAATGTACAACAGAACTTTTATTTTTATTTTTTGAGATATAACTTATTTACTTGCATAAAACCATGATTCATGTTGTATATTTAGTGATTCAGAAATGTACACCACTTTTGGACGCTTGTTGCCAAGCCTAATTTTTTTTTTCATGAATGACGTTCTTAAACAAAAAATATTTTAATTTCAACACTCCACTTGAGTGTAGATTTACCTATATTTCTTATTAATCTAGGAGGAGTATCCTTTGGTCTAGAGGGACACAGTTAACTGAGGTTAAGTGGGATCTTGGGGATGGTACTAACATTCCAATTGACCATTTCTTTGGCCTAGTTCCAGAGCTAGGAACAAAGGCACAGAGGCTGAGAAACTTGCTTGTGTGACTGATCAGATGGACAAGACCTCTGGTCTTGGAATCAGCAACTAGTATTATCCGTGTATGATACACCTTTGCCAAACTCTGCTGAAGTATTCTGGCCTTATACTAAGTTAGGTTCTTATGAGGCTAGGGTGGGATTTTGTAAGATACCCTACAAGATTATTGTTTTAGCTTTGAAAAATATTTGGTGAATGATGTGCCTATGAGGGACATTGTCGTTTCTCACGGCTGTCCTCTATGTAAGGCTTGTGAGGAAACTCTTGGTCATATTTAAAGCCTATGTTCTTTGGCTCGGGCTGTGTGGTTTGGTGATTTATTAACAATCCTAGTCGATAACTAAGTTCCCAAACTCATTAAGGCTTCGGGGTATCTACCTGGTTGACTAGTAATATGCTGAACAATATGTTTTGGATGGTTTTTTTTATAGTGCTTCAGCTACTCTCTGGCCATTACGAAAATTCAGATGTAAGGCAGCCATGGAAGGTGATATAGTTTCATCAACTACTGTCTAAGATATAGTCATTACAAGTCATCTATATGCAAGCAAGGGTGATGTAGAACAGACAGCATATGCCTTCCTGGAGTAGTAGAGACACGAAAGTCACAACGCAAAATCAAAGGGGGGCGCTAGTAGTGGCCATTACGGCAACAATGTCAAAATTGCATGAAATTTGATAGGTTGAAGGGAAATGACATTTTGATCTAGGCTCATGACCAATGTCATGTGCGTCGCCTAATTTAGGCAAATTCCTTTGTTAAGGCCCTATAAACAGTGTTTTTGCTATTTATAATAATATTTTTTTTTCCTTATTATTTTTAGTTTAAAAGTCAGAATAAGGTCCCATCTGTTTTGGGATGGCCCTTACGGTCAGTAATTTATGATTTTGCATTTAACTCAATTTTGTTAATTTTAGTAAATTTTGGAATTTTGTCACCTAATATCAAAATTACTAAGCTGCCCCTATAAAAAAAAATTCTCATTTTTATCTCTTTTTTTTTATATCTTTTTTTGAACCGAATATCACAATCTCCCTAATTTACAAGAATTCAAGCCTCTGAATTCATCCCAAGCTGAGCCAATTTATCAAACTTTCACTGGGCTACTTTAAAGCCACAATTGTATCAGTTTATACAAATTTGTTACTCATCACCATAGTTCAAGAGCAATTAAACTACGGAAAAAAAAAATCTCTTTCAGATACCTATCACTTTGACCCAAACTGCTCTACAAACTACCTCCACAGCGAATAAAAATTTTCAAAACCTACATGTTCAAGTAAACCCATTAAAAATGATATTTCTTCAATAAATAATCTCCAATAATTCTAAATGGTGAAAGAGCCTCCAAGATTATGATGAAGGAAAATCCACATGATCAAAATTTAACATAAATTTTGTGTCAAGAGATTTTATTTCTGGGGAATTGAGTGTTATTAGAATTAGCTAATATTAATAATATTTGAACTCCATGATAATATTAATGTGTATCTTTAAATTGATTTTACTTTAAGCTTTCCAGACCTTTTTGTGTCAAAACACTGGTAACTTTTTGATACTATGTTCTCATATGCAGTAGGTTATTAGATCACTAGTTTTTCATGTCCTTTGTAATGCATATGATTTATTTACAAGTTATTTTTATTTTGGGTAAACTACATATTTGGTCCCTATTCTATATACCATATTTCAATTTGATCCCTAACCTTTTAATTGTGTCAATTTGGTCCCTAACCTTTCTTTACCGTGTCAATTTAATCCTTACAGTTATCTTTTGGATGAAAATTAATGACATGTCTAATGGCCAAAATAAAAAATTAGCTTCTATTGATGTGATAATAAACTAAAATTTTATTTTGGCTATTTGCTATGTAAACAATTTTCATCTAATATATAATGGCAATGACTAAATTGACACGACATTAAAAGGTTAAGGACCAAATTGACACAATTGAAAGGTTAAGGACTAAATTGAAATATGGTGTAAAGGCTAGGGACTAAATATGTAGTTTACCCTTTTATTTTTTATTTGGCCATATAGTGAGGTTTATATGTTTTTAAACACTCCTTTATTTGTGCAATTAGCATCTTATGAATGCACTGTAAATACCAACAAAAGCTTATTGCAATCCTATGCCGATTTTACAAATCCATTAATCTGTGGACTTGGGATATATGTTTTACCATTGGCGTTTATACATGTAAATTTTTTGAAGATTTGAGAAAATATTTAAAACAAAGTCTTTAAACTTATGTACCTTTCTTTTAAAACTCTTTATGCCCTTGGTATTATTCCTATATGTTTCAATTGCTGTCATGTTTTGTGGATATAAATTTATTTATGCTAATTTATGGCATGCAGCACTTTTAGATGCCATACGGGAGGATGCCATATGGTAATGTTCTATTTTTATTGATTTGATTGCTTGTATCAAATTCTTTCTCATGTAGGAACTTTTCATTCTTTTTCTTTTTCAACCTCGATTTTTGTTTTTTAAAAGATTAGTGCATTAGGAGTTGGACTGAACATTTCTTGTTTTGCAGCCCAACAACCTCTTTCTCTCAGGAGCATCAAATATGGCGATTGTTATGAGCCCAAACATGTAAGAAAAAGCAGTCGTTCTTCATATGAGATTGAAGTGTTTTATGCATTGTATCTTTTCCTTGAATTTTTTTGTTAATAATATTTTATTTCTTTCTCTCCCCCCCCCCCCCCCCCCTCCCCCCAAAAAAAAGGAAAAGTAGTTGTGAAGCTATCATAGGGAAAAAAAAAAAAAAAAAAACATTGTAGTACTTCTAGCTTAATTCAATTGATCTTAATTTAATATTCATAGTCTTGTTAATTAATCTTAATTTAATATTTTAGTTGTATATGCTTATGCTTGTTTGATAATGATACTTGTGTTATGAGGAGAGAACCAAAATTGCTGAACAGAGGGTTTCTCCCCACAATTTTCCATGTAAATTAACGTGAAATTTTTTATCAGTGTCCCTGTACACAATGAGATAGGGATGTTCTTTTGAGAAGGGTATGACATGTTAATTGTTTTGAAGAAAAGTTTAAACCTTGACATATCTACATTACTGCTATTTGCTGTTTCTAGCTAGTTTATATTTAGATTCACTTTTTTGTCTCAGCCTATAGACTATAGCCTATAGCCGCGTTTTATAAAACGCAGCTACAGGTCCAGACGCAGCTATAAGCCTCAGCTTAGGGGTGGAAAAACGTAGCTATAGGGGGACCTGTAGCCGCGTTTTTTTTAAACGCGGCTATAGACCCCGCAGGGGCTATTGTCACACAATATAAGCCACATTTGTAAACGTGGCTATAGCCTGTAGCTGCGTTTTTGAAACGCAGCTAAAGCCCGCGTTTTTTGTAGTATAGCTCTGACATCCCATTAAGTTGTATATTGTATTCACTTAAATATAAGTTCAAAACTATTTCACAACATATGTGTAGACTTTTCCTTCCTCAAAATTGTAAAATATAAATTTCTAAAGTCTCCATAAAAAAACAATTGAGCATTTATATAGGGTCTATTATAGAATGTCTATCTTAATTATATAAATTATCTTTGCGATTAAGCAAAATTTGTTTCACCTTTAACCTCCGGATGATGCTTGGTTTGAACTCATTGAAGAGTTGAGTTCCTCATAAATATAAGGCTTATTATGAAACCATAATCTCTATGTTTACATTGGCTAGGAGAGAATTCCATGAAATATCTCAAACCCCTTTTTCTTTTTCTTTTTTTCACCTTGTAGATAATATTATCCTAGCAGCCTAGAACTTAGAGTATAATGCAACTTTATAATTATAACCATCTGCCTAAATAAAACAAAAGGCACCACAATTGACTATAATTCAAATTGTAATAGTCTTCAAAATAAACTCTCTTGCCACCCAAATCCATCAATATCCAATCAAAATATGGTTCACTAATCCAATTTTATAATACCAATATACCACAACATTGCTTTCTACACACTTCGTGTTCTATTGAGTCAATCCATTAACTCATATCAGTTAAAATCAAATAATTACATTTCTAGCATCAAAACTTCTTCCCTAGGATATTAAACAATCTTCCAATTCCATAGAAAAGAAATTGATGACCTCAAACTTCTAAGCAATAGAACTTGTCTCAAAAACATTTAAGGACTACCTCACACATAAATTAGGCAATGGTAGTACATGTAGGTCAACCCTAACAAGAACAATGATCCAAAAGAAAGTCAGTCCTTAACTTTAGAATCCAAGGAAATCCACTGATATATTACTGAATTCTTTAAACACCCATAGAATTCATTATATATATAAATCTTTGATAATAAAAGAAATAATTATAAAAAATTTTACATTGAACTTACAATGTATCTTCTCAAAAAAAAAAAATTACAAAATAGATTGACATTGAAATTCTTTATATTTCAAAATTGTACATCACAAGTAATGTCATTAACATACTTTTTTAGATCCAAGTAATGTCATTAACACACACATACACTCAATTCAATCCGATGAAAAATAATGTCATAAGTAATGTCATTTACTAAGATAGGGTTTCTAACAAAATTGTGTACAATTACTAGTAAAGAATGACATTACTATTTTACCTATTAGTAGATTGACACTTTTTTATATTTATAAAGCTTTAATAATAAAAATAATTAGGAAAAATCTATAATAAACTTAAGAGGAAAGTTACGTTTGCAACATTTTCATAACAAATTATAGTTGATAAGTTGTTATTGGTTCTAATTTAAATTTACAACTAAAATTACTTTTTTTCCCACTTATAGCAACCAATAACAACCCACCACCTAGGATTTTTTGTGTTAATGTTGTGAAAATATTGTGGATATAACATTTTCTCTAAACTTTAAAAAGTAGATTTGATATTTAAAATATTTATATTTCAAAATTGCACATCAAATTGATAAGAAATGTCATTACTATTTCATCTATTAATATATATAGAAAATTTAATATAACTTTAACATATGAAATGGGCTAATATAAAATTAAATCTTTAAATCTATATTATCTATAAGAGGATTTCGCTTTTCGGATTTGATTTTTATGTGCTTCAAAAATATCTCTAAACCCTACGTTTAACAAAGAAAAAACTTGAGAGTAATCCGGTGAAAATATATCTCCAACTTCACTTAGAATGCCTACAAAATAGAATACTTTCCTACTAATCCATGTTTTCAAACAAATTTATCCAATTTTTTTAAAAAAAAGAAAATTATGACACTAAAAGATTGCTATTCTTAATGTTCGTACTATTTTTTTTTTTCAAGTGGGGGCAGTCCAATTTATAGGTCCATTCAATTACACACATGCACTCAATTTAATCCGATGACATCTTAGATCCATATTTTATTTTGCTCGAATCCTTGTTAAAATCGCAAACCCGTTTAATTAGAACATCAATCAAGCAAAATGATCCCACAAAAATTAAGTGGTAATTTAAAAACACTCCATAAGAGAAGGATCATTTCACTGCATTAGTTTTTGTAATAATTTCGGTTATTGAGAATTTATAAGGTCCTCATGATAGACCACATCATTTTTGTCTAGTGGTCCACCATTCCACTAAAAGACTCTCACTTGTTTAAAATTTTGCTGACTCATTTTATGATAAAAATTAAAGTAAAAGATAAACATGTTTAAACACTATCTATTTAAAATCAAAATTAAAAGAGAATCGTGTAAACAATAAAAAATTAAGAGGAAAAACTTCCTTGTTTAAGCGCTCCCAAAAAAAAAAAAAAAAAAAAAGGGAAAACTTCCTTCTTTTTTAAGGGCTGTTGTTAAGGTGAAAAGTTGTTTGTTCATTTTATCATAACAGTGAATACAGTTCTTGATTATTAGTTCTTACAACACTGCACCAATAGACACTCAAATAACTAATGGAGGTACGCTTTTGTCAATGGCTGATGAAGGTATGCTTTTCCTTTGGTGTTGTCATTTCAATTTTAATTTACATAGGATCATACAATGACTTTGTAGGTTTCGTACAGCACTGGACACTCAAATGCCTTCATTTTAGTTTATATTCTAGTTTTGATTTGTAACATTTGACTAGATATGCTTTTCCTTTGTCTGCCACTATTTGATTGTCTAGTGCTATTGCTAATACTTTTTGGGTTAAAATTAAGGTGAAAATGGGCTTTTACCCTTTTCGCGAAAAAAAAATTAGCATGTTGCCCCCTTTCCCAAGCTAATTAGGAAAATGCCCCTCTTTTGAAACTTGATTTTCTCAAAATTGAGTTAAGCCCTATAACAACGTTTTAAGGAGCCTATAGCGACATTTTAAGGAGCCAATAGCGGCATTTTGGAACTCAAGCTTCATGGAATCGAGTTATAGATTAAAAAAAAACTATAACTCGATTTTATGGAGCTGGAGTTACAAAACGCTGCTATAGATCCTTAAAACGTCGCTATAAGACTCTAGAAATTTTTTTTTTTTAACTCGATTTTAAGAAAATCAAGTTTCAAAAGAGGGGCATTTGCCCTTTTTTTTGCGCAAAATGGGCATTTTCCCATTTTCTCCTTAAAATTCATCTTGTACAATTTGTACAACATAGGGACATAAAGTCTCTTTAGTTTTCTTGTTTGGTTAAGACTAGAGCCTATAGATTTAATTTACATAGGATCATACACTGCCTTATTTAGTAAACGTTTGGATAGAGTTGAAAAGTGTTTTCAACTGCGTTGTGCATTTTTCAGTGGGTCCCGTGCACTGTTCACGGGATCCGCAAGTACTTTATTCAGCAAAAAAAACTTTAAAACCGGGTCCTAGGTACTATTCACACATTTAAAAATTATTTTGTTACAATGTTTTCAGTTTTCAGTTTCCAGTAATAAGTGGTATTCAAACAGACCCTTAACAACCTCATATCTAATCAACGCTACAAATCAAAATGATGTTATGTTTGTAGATCGCGCAAGCTAGGTTTCACATGTAATTTTTTTTTGGAGATGTTGATAAGATCTAGTAGTTATTTCAAGGCTATAATATTTTATTATAATAATATCTTGTTGTGAAAAATGTGAATAGTTAGTTTTTTTTATTTCTTATATTCAGTTTTTTTTCTAAGTATGTTCATATTTGTGAAATATTTAACATGCAGTTGCTATTGAAAATAAAGAAGATGACACTACAAAAACTAGCATGAGAGACAATTCTATGATAGTAAATCATGAAGGTCAAACTGAAAATTTACTTGGAATGGTTGTGAGCAGTTAAAAGGAAGCTTATAAGTTATATAATGAATATGCCATGCAAACAGGGTTTAGTATAAGGAAAAATAAAATAATATTCTCAAAGAATGGTGTACGTCAACGAGAGTATGTGTGTTCAAAAGAAGGATTTTCATGAGACAAGAATCCTTGTGAGATTAAAAATAGGCAAAAATGCGAAACTGACCCTATAACTTTCACATTTTTGTCATTTCAGTCCTCTAACTTTCAATTTTTGTCAATGCAGGACTCCATTAGAATTCAGTTAGTAGCTGCCATTAGAACTCCTGAAACAAATGTCGTTTTGCATTTTTTTCGGAATTAAAAGAAAATAAGAAAAATCTGGGAAAAAAAAAAAAAAACATTGAGGTCATTCCCCTTCCCTTGAAATCAAAACAAAGATTTGAAGAACAACGGCTTACATAAATTGCAAGCTAGGGAAGTAGTAGCATAAAAAGAAGGAGACCGGGACTTGCATAATTGCATTGCATATGTTTGTCAAAATTCCTAAGAGAAAGAAAGAACAGAACACGAGACAAGACGACATGGGCAAGAGAGGAGGAGGAGGTTCCAAGAACAAGAAATCAGCGCAAAAGTTGTCATCTTCGAATGGATTCCACAATCCAATCTCATTGAGAGAAGAGATCACTAGAAAAAAGCAAACAAAAGGAGGCAACTCTATCAATTCCAAGTCCATGTTAAAACTTAATTGAGCATTTACAGAAGCTTGCAACGTGGGCCAATGTTCCTTCTTTGGGTACTACTGATAAGGTAGCTGGTGATTTCAGTCCTCAACTCAGCCTTTCTCTCTCTCTCAAACCAGCTCACTCTCTCTCTCTCTCAAACTGACCCCCAAATGTTTTTTTTTTATAGATTTTTCTTATTTTCTTTTAATTCCGAATTTAAAAAAAAATGCAAAATGGCGTCGTTTCAAAAGTTCTAATAGTAGCCACAACTGAGTTCTACGGAATCCTGTATTGACAAAAATTAAGTTAGAGGACTGAAATGACAAAACTGAAAGTTAAAGGACTGAAATGAAAAAATGTAAAAGTTAGAGGGTTAGTTTTACGTTTTTGGAATAAGGAAATTTCAATCTTTTTTACTATCAAACACAAAAGGAAAATAAAATTTTTATACCTACCAAAGCATTGAAATGAGAAAAATTCAATATTTTCCTCTCAAGCAAAACTTGGACGTGAAAATCAAATAAAGACTTTTTTATTTTTTATTTTTTATGCACTAAGAAATTTTGTTTCTACTACTTTTTCTTTTTTAGAATACAAATTATTTTAACACACACACAAAAGGAGAGAGGAGAATGTTTTAAAGAAACTAATAGTGGTGTATATCCAAAAGAGCTTAACTCTTGAGTACACAACACAAGCTTTAAACCTCTATAACTCATACTCATTTTCCCATGTGGGATTAACCCACTATTTTTTCTTTTGAGAATACTAAGAAATTTTGTTTCTACTACTATTGGTTTTGCTTTTTACATTGTAGAGCTTATATTTGCAAGATACTGTCCATGGACTCTTTTCTCTTTTAGGGTTAAAAAATAGGTGGACTCTTTTCTATTTTAGGGTTAAAAAATAGGAATGATTCCTTAGGTAAATTACATTCGGTTTCTTAATTAAATTCAAACACAACATAATATTAAATTTAATTATCTTGGAAAAATATAAAATTATTTGTATTTATATGGTCATACATCATATATGTTTGAATTCGGTTGAATAATCTATTAAATTCTATTTATGGGTGTGGGTTCAAAGAGGCCAAAATGGCCAAATACAATCTTTGGCTGAAATATTTAGTAATCTACCACTATTTGTGAAATATTTAGCAATCTACCACTGATGCGAACCTCAATCGACTCGCTTTGAGACCCAACAAAAATATTGGAATATTTACCCAGGAAAGCTAAAATTCAGATTTATGATAGAAACCCTGACCCAACGTTTATATCGAAATGCGACCAAAGGTATGAGTTGACCTTGACCCAATGATTATAAAAATCACGAACCAAAGGTATAAAGTTTGAACGCCAAAAAGAAGAATCATTGATAAGTTCACATTTCTTGAAGAACCAAAGAGAGCAAAGCCTCACCTTTTCTGATTTTTATTCAATAATATTATGAAAAACGTTTACAAACTTCAGAGCCTATTTAAGGCTCCATAAAACTTGACAGACAAGAAAATATACTCTAAAATAACTCCTAATTGATACCTTACCATATCAGGAATCAAATTTGACCTAAAAAGCATTAAATGCACCTAAAAACAAGGAAATACATCACCTAAACCTAAAATAACGTTTTTACATAAAAATACCAAAAATAATAAATTACAATAATTAAACAGTAAATTGTGTTCTACATCAACCACCTTTTAAAAATTCGAGTTCATGAAACTCGAGTTTGAAATGTAACTCGAGTTTCAAAAACTTGAGTTTCATAAACTCGAGTTTCAAAAACTTGAGTTTCATAAACTCGAGTTTCATAAAAACTGCCACGGTGGCACCCGCTAACATGGATTATTTTAATTAAAAAATGCTATGTAGAACTCAAGTTTGCGAATCTTAAGTTACTTGTAATGTGTTACTCGAGTTTATAAAACTTGAGTACCATAAAACTAAACTGAACAAAACTTTTATAACACTTTACTTCTAGACAACTTATACAACACCTTACTTCTAGAGGTACACACTATGACTGACTTGTGTTTTTTAGTTACACACTTCACTTCACCTATGAGACACTTCATTTCACAAGTCACGCGGCATGGACATCATCCTTGCTTTCTTTACTACGCTTCACTTGTCCTTCACTTCACAAGTCATGCGGCATGGGCATCATCCCTGCTTTCTTTACTACACTTCACCTGTCCTTCACTACACTTGCACACACTTGAAGGGTACAATTTAATTATACCTTGAAGGGTATGGGCATCATCCTTGCTTTCTCTTTCACTCTTATTGGAACTCGAGTTCATCGTGTCCCACACTTGTGCTTTCTTTAGTCTAATTCTTTTCTTCACTTCAGCATGTCCCACACGTATAAGGCCAAATAAATTTTTAAAGGAACTCGAGCTTCAAGAGCTTTAGTTTCATATTAGAGGGAACTCAAATTTTTTAAAACTGAAGTTCCACATGGACATTTAAATTATAAAATACCAGATCAGCTTCAGCCACCACGTCACATTTTTCTAGAACTCGATTTTCATAAACTCGAGTTCTATAGAACTCGAGTTTCAAAACAATGATAAATTGCTAAATATTTCACAAACAGCAATAGATTTTTAAATATTTCATCCAAAGATGGTATTTGGCCATTTTAACTAGTTCAAAGATCAAGGAAAAGAAAGAAAGAAAGAAACACAGTTCAAATCACAGGCAAAATTTAGGGAAAATGATGAGTGTTTGACGTGTCAATTTGATTTTCTTTTTAGTGCACGGTGCACCGTTTGGGTAAGTGCCTTAGTTGTTGTTGGACTATGCTTGGATCGAATCTTAGGCCATTACGAAATCTGTGCGTTCACAAGTCCCGGAGTCCCATGGTCTGGGTCTTCAATGGCCCAATAGTTGCGAGATTGAGATCTAATACCAACTGGGCCATGGTCTAGATCCTAATAGATTATACAACCAACCAAGTTGTGAATTGTGATTATACCAAATTTGAATCATAGAGTAAGATATTAAAAAAATAATTAAAAAACAGAATGGATTAAAATATAAAGATAATGCTATTTAAAGATGTAAAATATCTGGATGACATGCGTTATATCTTGATGAATACATTACACAGCCAAAAGGAAGGCTGGTTTTTTTTTTTTTTTTTTTTTTTGAAGAGGAAAACATCCTCAAATTCACTAAATAGCCACAGAATCAAAATACAGAGCCTCCTCAGCTGGGGGGAGGAGAATCTTCAATCCAAACAACATCCTCTATTAGGTCCTTAGCATATCTAGCTAAAACATGGGCAACATTAGAGCACTTGCAGCAGTGGAGCTAAATAGTTATATAGCTATTTTAGCTCCACCAAAACACCAAAAAGAAGCATGCAGCAGTGGAGCTAAATCTATATTTTTTTAGCTCATTGCTACAGTGCACATCTATAGATAGATGTGCACTGTTCATGAGAGCTAAAAAAATTATAATTTTTTATTTTGTGTTCACATTACCTTTTTATTGTGGTGTTTTTATTGTAGTGAGATGTATTATTTTATTGTGGTAGATATATTATTTTATTGTGATGTTTATATTATTTTATTGTGTTGAAAGCTAAAATAGATCCACTGCTGCAGCATGTGTGTAGATAAAATAGATAAAGTAACTTTTGGTGGAATTAAATTACTAAATTTTTAACTCCACTGCTGTGGATGCTCTTATTAGCGCTCCTTTTGACAAATAGAACCTGCAGCCAGCGAAGTCTATTGAGCATACAAATTACATCCTGTAAAATATGGCCCAACCGAGACAATAGTCCTGTCCTCGAACTCAGGGCCTAGGAAGGCTGGTTTTTAACACGCAATGAACAAAGATAAAGGGAGAAAATTGTGGTGACTTCTTGTTGGATGATTCTCAACTAATTAAGCCCAAATTGATGATCAGGAAAGCTTGTTTCATTAGCATACTCGTTCCCAGATTATCAAACAATACATACAGTACATGTCGATAGGAATTGCCGAATGGCAACAAAAGATATTTACAACCATCAAACATCAACATGCCAGAAGTGTCCAACACTTTGTAAATTATGCAAGAGGAATAGACCACGCCTTTAGAGGGATAGAGAAATCCTTCATCTGTGGAGCTGAAAGAAAAACAACCGAAAAAAAAATATTTATATCAATTCGAAATGTAGGGAAAAAAATGTACACCAGATATAACTTATTTACTGCTTAAAACCATGATTCATGACTCTGGCACATATGAAGAGAAACTCTAGCATAAGATTGATCATTAACGCATTTTAAAGACCTAACAAATTCTCCCCAAACCAAGACTTTCAAAAATGATACAAGAGGTTCGTTCATCAAAAAAAATGATACAAGAGGTTCACAAACACACAAGATTTCTTTAAGGGCTCGTTTGGATTGAGGGAAAAGGTTAGTTGAAAATAAGTTAATTTTGAGCTAATTCTACTCTATTCCCTCTCCCTTCTCCTCAATCCAAACAAACCATAAATATTTAAGCACTCTAGAGTTACAGGTTGAGAAATGATACAACAGGTTCACAAACACATGAGGGTCCTTTAAATTCTTAAGTATTCTAGAGTTACAAGTTTGCAAAGGACAATACTAGGGTATGCAAGGTGCATCTATTGATTCAGATGAGCAATAAAATAATTCTAAATGAAAGGCCTCCTAAATGATTAAGCATTTTCATAGCGTATGAAGCATGTTGCACTATAGCTGGTGCACTGTGAGAAATGTGAACCAAGCAGCAATATTTAACTTACAGAGAACTGAAAAGGATGCTAAAAACTTAATGAAAGTTAACAGAACATTCAAGTAGCCTTTCCTGAAAGCTTGTTTTTCAAATAAGGGAAAAAGTAGCAAAATATAAGGAAAATTAACAATCTATTTGATTTTTCTCTTTAATACTTACTCACATCGTTAATAGGAAAAACAAGTTAATTGCACTGAGAATGGTTTGATGAAAATATTTTATTTGATTGTTATATCCCTGCTTAACACATTTTGGTACTCAATAGAAAATATTTTTTAAAGCCTCATCGTGTGCATAACAATGAAGCATAGGTTCTAGTAAAACAGGTCATATCAACTTGAAAAGCAAATTTTCTGTGTTAAAATTATGCAAATCTCGAATATTACTATCTTCATCTTTTTTAAGCTTCTTGTTCTCCACATAAATAGTGGAGAGAAATTTTGTGACTATATGAGGAGCAAAAATACATGCATCAACAAGTAAAGCACAAAATTTACTAACATAATCATTTTTGTAATCATTTCTCCCTTTCACCTTTTTTTTTTTTTTTATAAATTTATCAATAACTAAAAATAGTTCAACTAATATTATTGAAATGAACAATGCTGCATTTCTCAAATGAGGTGACTCATTAATATAGCCTTTCATCTAAAATGAGTTCTGATTATTTCAAGATTGATATGTTGTCTCTTGGGTTGAGTAATGGATTGCTGATTTATTCTTGAATTGAACGCAGACGAAATTTTTTATGGCAATAATAAAATATCCACATTGAAGAATACCAACTTCTACAAAGTTTGCATTGGATGTTTTGAGAATGAATTTACATCCATTAGCTTGAGATAAACCAAATTCGATATCATGTAATTCACAAATCCATCTCTATTAGAGGGAGGAATAGAGAAAGTAGAAAAGGACAAGAAAGAAAGGGAAAGGAATGGGAATAAATTATATATTCAATGACGAATACAAACAACCGGTTATCAACACAAAAGCGAAAACATGAAGCAAAAAGTATGCCATATTGATGACCAAGATGCTTGTATCATAAGCATACTTGTTCCTAGATAATGAAACTACCCATATAGAGCATGTTGACAGCAAAAGTTACAATGGAATGGATGTTCGCAAGATGTGCACCAATTTAACAATTTTGTACATTGACGACAAGGTACATGCTGCTACAGTGCTACCTTTTCCCAATTATAGAGGACTCACAAGATCTGATATTCAGCGAAAAAAAAAATTGGAATTATAACCATTGCAAAATCAATGTTTCAAGGTATCCAAAGAAGATAGAGTAAATTCACCAAATTTAATGTAAAAAGATTTATTAGGACCGAAATGTACACAACATAAAGCAATTCCCCATTTTTGTGTTCTTCTCAACCGGCGAACAGAGAAGAAAAGGGAGAAGAAGAAGAGGATACAAGTAAATGTTGAAAACAGATAGAAAGTGGGTATCAAAAGAAATTAGGTAGAAGAGATAAATTATTACAGAAGATTGTGGCAGTTAGCCAAAGAGGAACACAACTTCATAACATAAAAGAGTTTATAATTAGCAAATAAGAACAAAATCACAAAGAATTACGTTTGAGAGTGATGTTCTCCTTGCTCACACTCGCACACACCACGGAAACATTTTATGTCAAGGTTCGGCTTCTCAACAAATCCTATATCAAAACAAATTAGCCAGAGGATCAATTACTACAGAAGATTGTCACACTTAGTAAAAGAGGAACACGCGTTAATAACACAGCAAAGTTCATATTAATTAGCAAATATGAAAAGAAAAAAAAATGAATAAAATCACACACAAATTTCTTAGCCATAAATCCTTTATAAGACCAAAAAAGCAAAAGTAACCACTCGCGAAACCATTTTACATTAACTATAAAGCATATACTTACAGGGAAGATGTGATAAATAATTGGCTGGCCCAATCCAAAAAGGGGTATTTAAAGGATTTTAGAAATGGATTAGAGAAAATAAAAGAAAGATTAAAGATGAGTCCATAAAAGATAAATAAAAAAAAATGTGAGAATGAAGAGAAAGACATACCTCTAAATGTGCGAAAAATTGTTTATCCCGTTCATTTGGATCCCAGAAGAAGGGTTGAAGGACATTCTTAGTGTCCTGACAGTCCAACGACTCCCACCATTCTTTAACTGCTTCAATCTCTTTAAGAGAAGGGGGAGGAGATAGTTGTCCATTAAGAAGCGGCAGAGAGAGAGGGAGTCTCTTCAGCTTTTGACATTCAATTATCTCAACCCTTTCAAGAGAATCACAAACTATTACTTTTCTGCTACTACAAATGGTCTTCAATTCTGGTAGGTCCCGTAATTCCAAAGTTCTCAATCTGGGGAG
This sequence comes from Castanea mollissima, assembly GCA_014183005.1. Taxonomy (NCBI): domain Eukaryota; kingdom Viridiplantae; phylum Streptophyta; class Magnoliopsida; order Fagales; family Fagaceae; genus Castanea; species Castanea mollissima. Next base: position 42,629,322 of record JACAVU010000005.1, read on the forward strand.
AGTGATTTTGGTATCCTTTTCTTCTCCTTCAAATTCATCAAATACTTCTGCCATTATTTCCTCTAGTTGTCCACAATTGTGGACCTCGATCTCTTCCAGGTTGTGCAAGTGTAGCAGCAACCCAGCTGGAAGCAGCTTCTTTATTCTTGAACAATTCTCTATCGCAAACGTTTTGAGACAGGAAAAGGTGTCAGGTGGGAACCGTGCCGATGCAACTTTCTCTTTTCTAAACAGTACCTGTAAGTTATCCAAACTAAAAAGCCCTAAAACCTCGAGAGTTTGAAGAGAAAGGGTACAAGAAGTGGACAACGAAGAAGAAGAAAATGAAAGTACGTGCTCTATTCCTTCGCAGTTGTCAAGAACTATACCCTTTAATTCAGTTGCGTGGTTCAAAGATGGAACATCGCATAAACTTCTTATTTCGTGACAGCTTAGAATACCTAGACCTTGCACATCTTTTGGTAGCACAAAGGACTCTTCTCCTTTTCTTAAATTGCAGTCATTTAACATTATAGATTTGCCACCTGAGACTTCTACGCTTATACAGTCATCCATAATTGACATTCCCACTTGAATTTCGTAACATGCAAGTTGCCTTTTCTCCAAGGATCTTATATACGTTGAACTCGTATAAGTCATAAAAATGGCCCCCAAAAGTCTCCAATTTCTTCAAGCTTGCTATCTCTTCTCCTTTCACTATTACTGTGTTTGAATCGCAGGAAACTGAGAGATACTGAAGATGAGATAATTTAGGTAATATCCCAAGTGGAATGGTTTTTAGTCTCCACGCATTCAAATTGAGATATGTCAAGTTGACCAACATTTCTAAACCATGAGGTACTTCCTCAATTATTGTTAACCCAAGGTCTAACTTTCTCAATGTTGTAAGCTTTGCTAATGAAGACACATGATTTAATCGTTCACACCCCCTTAGCCTTAATGTAGAAAGATTCTCCAAGCTAAAGACTGAATTCGGCAAAGATCCAATATAAGTATATGATAGATCAAGAACCTTGAGCCCATGCAAATGCTCAAACAAAGAATCTGGGACATTTGTTAATGAGCTGTTACCTTGTAGCAACAAGGTTGAAAGGTTAGGACACCTTGGTGATACATTAGAAGGGATTGTTGATATGTCCTTGTACATCAAAGAAGCCTTTACAAGATCCTCTCTCCATTTTCCTTCATCTGAAAAATCTTCCAATCCCAAGTGACCTTCTACCATAAATTCAGGACTTGCAACCTGGAGGACCATGTCTCTTACCAAATCATGCATCTTCACAAAATTATCATTTCCACCTTCCAATAAGCAAGCATTTTCAAGTTTACTCAATATTGAATAGCCCCTATCAAACTCTGCTTGCCTATTCTTCATTCTTTCAATAATTCCCTCATCAATCAAATGTTCTATCAACTCTTGTTTGTCAATCTCGAAGTCTTCAGGGTATAGTGCACAATGCAAGAGACACAGTTTAGGTTCCTCATATTCCAAGCATTCATAACTAAATTTAAGTGTCTCAAGTACCTGCTTCTCTCTATTGTTAGACCTCATTATTGATGTCTTCAACTTTTCCAGTGCATCCCTCCACTCGAAATCTTGTCTTAAGGGTTTGAAACTTGCAGCTATCGTAACAATTGCAAGAGGCAATTGGGCACATCTTTCAATAACCTCTTTTGCAATTGGTTTCAAATAGGGAATATTAAAAACATCATAACCCATTTTATCCAAAAACAACTTATGCGCCTCCTCTTTCAAAAGTAGCTCCATTTTGATATCTTTACAACTCATTCCTCGACAAACAGCAAGATCTCGTGTTGTTAACAATAATTTGCATCCATTTGCTGAAGTAGGCTCTGGAATTCCTACTTTCTCAAGAGCAAATGCTTCCCACATATCATCTAAGATTAGCACATATCTATTCTTATCTTCCAATTTTGCCTTTAACTTGGCAGCCCTTTCTCTTACATCCTTAACTTCTGCCAGATCTAAATCCAACTTGCGCGCAATATCATGTTGTAGTTGGATAACATTTAAAGACTTTGATACAGTGACCCAAATGACACTGTTAAATTTGTTTTTCTCTTTTAATATACGATTATTGATGTGCTCCATGACAGTCGATTTCCCTACACCTCTCATTCCATAAAGGCCAATCTTTCTAACATCATCGTCCAACAACCATGCCCAAATTGCTTCCTTTACTCTTTCAACAGTGCTTTCCCCAATCAAAGTTGGTGTTGACATTATTTCTCCGTTGCTTGGAGGTGGATCAATGACCAAACTATCACTAAAAGCACCCCTTTGATAAAGTTCTTCCACCTCTCGTATCTTCTTAAAAGCAAGTTTTCCTACATGTGCACGTGAGAAACACTTCCCTTCTACAGCTTCACGTTCAATGTTTTCTATTTCATCATTCATCTTTTCTACATCTTGGAGCCAACCTTCAACTTCTTTCATTGGTGTCATTCCTGGAAGAAGTTGTGCTCTCATTCTTGAGTTTGTGTCTATCTTCCGGCGTTCTAAATCCTGCCATTTGTTCTTGAGAATTCGCCTATGTTTATCAGCGCCTCTATAATAATCACAAAATTTGCAAATTGGAGCAAATATCATTTTTACAATCCCGAAAATGAGACCCACAATTTCCATTGTTTTGTGCCTGCAAATGTACCCAATATGTACATTAGACATTTTGCACGTTTATAACTAAAAATTAAAAACAAAATGGAAGAATTCATCTTTATAGCCCCCAAGTTTTAAAAGCCATGGAGTTGGCTTGGATTGGTAAGTGGTAAGTGGTGTTGGGTGCAAGCTAGCACCAAAGTCTAGCCCACATGAAGCTCCTTAATGAGCTAAGCAGCTTCAACTTGAAATAGGAGACACATGGAAAGTCAACACTTCATATGTTCCTAGGAGTGTGAGGCGGCAGAATTCAATATAAAAAAGGCATACGTGTGGTGTGCTAAAAGGTAGAACACAAACAAGAAGAAAAAGGCAGGTGCCGCACAATGAAAAAAAGTTGGGTGCTGCATAGTGAAAAAAGAAAAGAAAAAGGATTGCCGTCTTTGAGAAAGAAAATTTGTGTGTGAGAGAGCAAAGAAAAATAAGAGAGATTTTTTTTCTTTAGTCGTGAGACATACACAAAAATTATTGTAATTGATTTGATAATAGTGAAATTATTCAAAATTTGTCCCTTGGTTTTTCCCTTCAAAGTGAAACGGTTTTCCACGAAAATATTTGTGTTCTTGCGTGTGATTGCTATTTTGGATTGATAATATTGTTGATAATATTATGTGGGACCCAACAAGTGGTATCAGAGCTAAGATTAGAGTGGAAGCAATGGCCGGAGAAGAAGGCAAGGGTTCAGGAATTGAGAAATTTGATGAAACAGACATCCCGTATTGGAGGATGCAGGTTGAAGATTATCTTTATGGGAAGAAATTGCATCTGCCTCTTTTGGGGACGAAACCTAAAACTCTGAAGGACGAAGACTAGAACCTTCTTGATAGACAGGTATTGGGAGTTATTCGATTAACTCTGTCAAGATCAGTTGCGCACAATCTTATGAAAGAAAAGACCACAGTGGATTTGATGAAGGCTTTGTCTAGCATATATGAAAAGTTGTCGGCTAACAACAAGGTGTATCTAATGAAGTTATTTAATCTGAAGAAGGCAAAAAGCACTCCTGTAACGCAACATCTAAATGAGTTCAATACAATCACAAATCAATTATCCATGATGAGAATTGAATTTGATGATGAGGTTCGTGCATCGATACTTTTGACTTCTTTACCAAACAGTTGGGATGTCATGAGAATGACGGTGAGTAATTCTGCAAGGAAAAGCAAACTCAAATATGATAATATTCGAGATTTGATTTTAAGTAGAGGTTCGCAGGAGAGATACAAATATAGACAATGCACAAGATCAAGCTTTTGTCACGGAGAACAAGAGTAGAGGTAGAAGCAGAGGACCTAATGATCGGAAATTCAATGGTAGGTCAGAATCAAGAGATAGATCTCAGTTCAAGGAAACTAGAGAATGCTTCCATTGTGGGAAAAAGGGTCACTTAAGAAGAGATCGTTAGCATTGGAATAAGGAACAAAATAAAGGAAAATATGAAAAGAATGATAGTGAGAAAAATACTACAACTGATGTGATTGATGAGGATGTTGTGGTGCTGTCTATTGAAAAGCAAAAGTGTGAGCATGTTGCTAATAATGATGTTGAGTGGATTATTGATTCTGTAGCCCCCCACCATATTATCCCTACAAAGGGGTTGTTTACCACGTACAAAGCACGGAACTTTGGTACAATAAAGATGGGTAATTCTAGTTACTCAAAAATTGTGGGAATTGGTGATGTGTGCATTGAAACCAATGTTGGTAACACTATGATGTTAAAGGATGTACGGCATGTTCCAGATTTAAGGATGGATGTGTTTTCTACATTGGCTATGGATCGAGTGGGTTATTGTAACTACCTTGGTAATGGAAGATAGAAGCTTACTAAGGGGCCATTGGTTGTTGCAAGAGGACATGCATGTTGCGGTATGTACAAGACACGTGAAGATTTGTAAGAAGAAGGTCAATGAGATTAAAGATTTTGAGAAGACTCTAAAGATGAGTGTTGGGATTAATGGTGTTGAAACCAAGAAGGTGAAATTCTCATTGCCTAATAGTGCTGCAAAAGAGAAAGTGGTAAGTGATGAAGAATACGAAGATGCTAAGGCTACATGGGATAATGATGAAGTGAAAGATCTTAGAGGTCTTGAGCAAGGGGAGCAATATCCTTCACTAGAGATTGTTGAACCTCATGAGAAGAGAATTGCTAGAGAACATCGAATAGTTAACTTCAAGTATAAATGGGCAGGGGAGCCAAGAGATTGGATTAAGGATATATAAGAGGAGATTAATTATTTGAGAATGAAAGGAATTGACGTTGATGAAGTGTTCTCAATGTTAATGAAGATAATGAAGAAGGTCAAGCTTGAAGTCGGCTTGATCGACATGGAATTGAATTAAAGAGATAGATTGAAAATCTCCTCCTATTGGTAGGCTAGAGGGGGAGATTGTTGGGTGCAAGCTGGCACCAAAGTCCAGCCCACATGAAGCTCCTTAATGAGCTAAGCCCAACTGTTGAGGACTTCTATTTCAACTTGAAATAGGAGATACGTGGAAAGTTAACACTCCATATGTTCCTAGGAGTGTGAGGCGGCAAAATTCAATATAAAAAAGGCATGCATGTGGTGTGCTAAAAGATAGAACACAAACAAGAAGAAAAAGGAAGGTGCCGCACAGTGAAAAAAAGGTGGGCGCTACATAGTGAAAAAGAAAAGAAAAAGGATTGCCGTCTTTAAGAAAGAAAATTTGTGTGTGTGAGAGCAAAGAAAAATAAAAAAGATTTTTTTTTTTCTTTTCTTTAGCTGTGAGACATATACAAAAATTATTGTAATTGATTTGATAATAATAAAATTATTCTGAGTTTGTCCTATAATTTTTCCCTTCAAAGAGAAAGAGTTTTCCACATAAATATTTGTGTGTGATTGCTATTTTGGATTGCTAATATTGTTGATAATTTTACTTAGGACCCAACAAGTGGAAGGAGAGGTGGCGCCGTGGCGGTGGATCAGTCAATCTCATTTTCTCTTCCTCCCCGCCCCCAATGTTATTGTCTTTATAATGTCCCGAAAGAAGAGATTGATAATAAATTCTAAAGTTTACTTGTCAGATTAAAATTTTAAAATATATATGATTACAGTCTTTCTAAATTTAGAGGAATTAATATATATATATATATATATATATATATATATATATATATTATATATGTTAAGTAGAGGAATTAATTTATGTTATAAGTGAAAATAATAAATTTGGACAAACTAATAAGAAGCATATAATAATTTAGTTTAGCTATTAATAATTCAATTTATGAATTATTAGACCAAGGTTATATGGCCAATGGTTATTACAAGAGGACTTGGCTTTTCTAATAGGTTCTGAAAACAAGCCTCTATTAACTGGAATATGTTTTTTTTTTTTTTTTTACTATTATTACTAATAATTTTTTACCCCTGAGCTAATCCACATCCATGGAATCAAAATTTTTTTTTATATGGGAATGAAGAATTTTCACAATTTTTTAAAAAAATTTATTGACGTGGCCAAATATGATTGGTACATAATAAAAGTAATGTTAGTCAAAACCCATAAAAATAGGTCACATAAAAGTTCTGTCTCTAATATTGCTCTTTTAAAACGAAGTTATGACTTTGAAGTTTGTAGTGAAATCCCATAGAAAAGTTTTTAGTGAAATCCCGCAGAAATTATATGTGCAATTAAATATCATAATAATATTACAAACTTTGCTCTAACTTTTTAAAATTGAAAAAAGTATGTTGATGTTAATTGAAATTCAGGGATGTAATCAATATATATATATATATATATATATATATATATATATATATATATATGTATAAAAGTTGAAGCGTAGCATTTATTGTTGCTACGCTCTAGTTGAGTCACATCAGCGTCCACTTCATTATCTTTTTTCTTTTCAATTTTTCTATAATTATTTTAACATTTTTTTTTTAATTTTTACATTTTTCCAACATTTCTCCCTCCCTTACCTTTTCATTTTCTCACTACTTCTCAAACATTTCTCCCTCTCTTACATTTTCATCTCCCTACTACCTTCTACATTAATATCATTCTTCTTCTTCTTTTTTTCCTTCGTCTTTCTTTATTTTTGTCTCTTCTTAATCACAATTTCTTGCTATAAATCTATCGCTATCTCTTCCATTCTATACATAGTTTTCCCTCACAAAGAAAAGGTTCTCTCTCTCTCTCTCTCAATTTTTTGGTGGATTTTTTATTTTTCTTGTATCTTTGCTTTAGGTTGATAATCTTTTATATTCTTTAAAACTCTACTTTAGGTTAATGCAATTTTTTTTTTTTCTCTTTGATTGTTAAATTTTATCTTATTGCATTATAAAGAATTAAAAATAGCGTATAAAAATATAATATTATTCTATTACATAGTATATTTTGCATAATTTGGTATTTATTTTATTAGACAGCATGATCTTTTATAGTGCTTAATTTAGATGTTACACTATGAGACTTTACTGATTTTTGTTTATTTTTAAGTCATTTGAGGTGGACAAAGTACTTTTAATAGTTGTATTAGAAGTACTCTATAATGCCATTTATTTAGAGAAAAGTAAAGGTTAGCCATACGAAAATAATCAGATAGGTTACAAATTTTAGCTTTTGCAATTTTACTTTAATTGTTATTATTATTTTATAACAATGCATATATAAAAATTTAATTATTAGATTTTGCTAATAATTGTTTATTTGATAATATCTTTTGGGTGGATGAAATTACAATTTCTGCAAAGAAAATAACCTTAATAGATTATCCACAACAAATTGTTTTTCTTAATTGGTCCAATTAATCATTGTTAAGTTTATTAATTTTCTTAGTTACATTTTTCAATGTTTTGGATTGCAGACAAAAAAATAAGGTTTGAGAAAGTTTTTTAAAACTAAAAGGATCATTTCTAAATTTTATATATTTTTTAATGATTCACAAATTGTTATAAATAAATTTTATTAAAAAATGAATATTTTCATTAACTTGCCTTTTGAATTTTTGAGAAAATTGTATTATTTTTATTTTAGTACAACAAAATTTATATTTATGATTTACGATTGTTCTTATATTACATTTATAATTGTTTCATAATAAATAAACATATGATTGAAATACATTATTCTTTATTAAATTAGTTTAAATTGTAAAAAAAAATTAATTACTAAAACCACCATAAAAATTATTATCTCGCCGCTAATTAGTAAGAAAGACCAACAATGTACACAGGCTGAACATGTCTTACTAAGCACCAAAGGCAATAAAAGAACATAATCTCCAGACACATGATACTCAAAGATATAGCACACAAGAAAATACAATGCAAAAGCACAAAGAAGAAAGTAACGCAAACAACCTAGAGCAGAACAATATAATGCAAAACCACAGAGAAGAAAGTAACGCAAACCAAAACAAGTTTCTACAAGGAAAATGAGATGGAAGAGGAGAAAAAAAATAAAGATAGCTTTAAAGGAACAAATTTCTGCAGAAAGGAATGTTTCTCTCTGTTTGCTTTCAAATGGAAATGATTCATTTCACAGTAATTAATTTTTTTAACTACAAGCAGGCTGGGGAATGAAGTAATGACCCAGTATATAAAGGGAGTCCACTTTTTCTTTTACATAAATGAAAATTTTAGTGGCAAAGATAGCTAAAATAAACAAAGAATATATTACAATATAATCTTTTAAATAAATAAAAAAACATGTACAGTCATCTAATCCTATAAATATCTAAACCAAAAAATAAATAAATAATTTCATACGCAGAATCACATCAAAGATCTTACCAGTCCTCCTATCTCCAAGAGAAAGCCAAATCTCCAAATTAGCAACAACTCTTTAGAAATCCGAGGAGAAGTTTAAGTACATAGACTTATTGGCTGTTGCATGCTGCTGCTCTTAATAAGTAAAAAAACACAGAGGCCAAGAAATTAACACAAAGCAGCCCTTCTTGCTAAATGCTAATCTTTAATTTGGAAGAAACTACGAAAAGTAAAGGCGAGTGAAGGTATTATTAATGTAGTACAATAATTGATATGGGGAAATAGAGGAGGAAGGAATCACGTGGACTTGCTTTTCAGGTCATTGCACTTCAAGACAAGGGGAGGACTTGCTTTTCAGGTCACTGGAATCACCTCAACTTTTGTGAGAAATTGTCATGGTGGGGTAAAAATGATTGGCTTTATCGTCAAAAGGTCAATGAATTATACTGTGTTTATTAAAAAGTCAGCTTATTTATCATTTATTTTATTTTTGCTATTATTTATAGGCTTTAATGTACTTTTTGATACTATTTATAAGTTTCATTATACTATTTTAGCTAATTTTTACATTTATTTACTGTTCAACAAAAAAAAAATTAAATTTCAAAAAAATAAGCGAATCTCAAATAAACCCTAAAATAAATAAGCTAGATTAATCATGAAAAGGAACCTTCAACCTACTTATAGAATTGTGCAGTAATTGTAGAATATTTTTACAGTACCATAAATGCATATTCTCTCCTCTTACATAAGAATAATACTAAAAATACAAACTATTTTACAAAAAAATTTACAAACTATTGATGCGGTGAATGATTATTAGTAAATGAAAAAATAATATTAATAGTGAGACTAGATAAAAACCAATAAGAAATTGGTCACGTCAACATTTTGTAAAAATATTGTAAAATAGTTTGTAACTATAGCATTACTTCTTACATAATAGTGAAATACACTAATTAAATTCATAGCAAAACTTACAATATATGTGAAAGGGAAATAAACATTTATAACCCCCAAAATATTCAATAATTTTCCAAAAAGAAATCATGAAGTTTATTATACTCCCATCTTTCGTTCGTTCACTATTACTTCATTGACTTTCGGCTCTCCATCATTCCGCGTATCTCATCACTCAAGTCATGGTCTAATTAGCATCATCTTTTGCCTAAGCTACCGATATCAACATAACGCGCGATGCTATTAATGAAAATTTTAAACACTTAAAACAAAATGAATAAGGTAGATTCTCAACAGCAAAGAAACAATGAATAAAGTATATTTTTAGGACTTTTAATAAGTTAAAATTTTGGATTGTTTTTATTTTAGCCATTTCTATTTTTATTCATTTTTAAGAAAATCGTTTCGTATGGAGAATTATGTGTCAAGTCGTAACTTTTCAAAACTGAAAATTCTATTGGGTGTTATTCTAAAAAAAAAAATCTATCATGTGTGATCATTAAAAAAGAAATTATTGTTGTAAACCTATTCATTTCCACGGGTGACATGACATGCCACTATTATATATGTCTTTGCTCTCATTGTTATGTGCAGAAAAATATTAGAGAAGCACCCAGAGCAAAAGAAGGATATGTATATCAATTCTAGAAATAATATGTTTTAGTGAATGACCACTAGACAAGAAGCAATATGGATATAATATCACTGTCATCTTTTATTTTCTTGCCTATATATTTCCTTTATTTACAACACATTATCAGCATAAACTTCTAGCTAGATTCAGAAAATGAATTATCATAATTTTGTCTCTTGAAGTAAAAGGTTATTTATGTGACACCTTAACTTGATTCATAGGTAAATCTCTATATGGACCCACCATCACACCTCAACCACTCACAACTCGTCATATGGACAAGTTGTGTCATTTTATGTGTCCCTAGCATTACTCATCTCACCCAAATATGCACACTAACACACTCAATAATTCAAACATATGACATTTTGGATTCTTCAGTATCTAGCTCAAATTCCCTTCAAAATCCCAGACCCATTTGATCAAATATCAATCAATCAAAAGCTCCCCCACCCCCTCCCCCCCAAAAAAAAAACAAAAGTCTGGTGGTTGGTGATGAAAAAAGAATAAGAAATACAAAAAACGCTCCATAACATACAGATCAATTGGAGGTTGGAACTGAGCCCATGGCGAATTCAACATGAGAAAATTGTGGCAACATCTTGGTAGATGATCCAAGAACTTCTCAACTAATTAATCCCAAAAGAATTGAAAACATGATGCAAAGAAGTAAAGCCAAATTGATCATCAAAGAAGCTTGTATCATTAGCATATTTATCCAGTGATTATCAAACAATATATACAGAACATGTCAATTAGGAATAGCTATGAAAGATATTCACAACCACTAAACATCAGCATGCCAGAAGTGTGCACTATGCACCACTTTTGTACACATACCACGGGGTATAGAAAGGTGTTTCCAGGGATAGAGAAAATCCTAGATCTGTGATTCTGCAACCAAAAAAAAGAGCAAGTCAGATCAATTGGAATTTTGGTCTCTGCAAAAGGAATGTTTTAATCCAGAGGGGATCAAGCATTTCCCCAAATTTAGCATCATAAAGTAGAACAAAATGCACCCAGGCACATTACTTACCTACTGCATGAAACCATCATTCCATTTAAATATTTAGTAGTTTCAGAAAAAAGCTTCACTAGTGCTCATTGTGGCAATCAGCATAAACCTCTAACCGTAACCCTTGGAAGTTTGTAGCATGAATAACCTTTCTTTAAAGCATATCATGTTTCCCAGATGGGCAACGATGTACATTTAAGCATGACCAATGTGCAACCAGAATGAGCAATGGTAATAAGCTACATAAACACCAATTACATGGAATAATGAGCAAACATTCTCAGTTTCTCACCCTTGGACAAGTGTAATGAAGATGTCCATCCACAAAAATTCCTTTTTAGCATCCAAAGGTTTGCACCGAAGGAACAAGTGTGAAATAATTGTAAGTCCAAGAGAGGTCTCTTTGGCAGAGCAAAATAGTATTGCCAGATGCTGGGCAATAAGTGTGTTGATTAAGCAAAGGATTGGAGAATAGAGAGAGTTGAAAAAAACAAATTGATACACATACAAAGACACTCATACCAAAAAAAATAAATGGAAAGTGAAAAACGTTAGACCTTGATGGCAAGAAAGCTAGTGCGGAGGAAAAGGCAACTAAGAAGAAGAAAAGGCAAAATAACCGTGTATATTCTGGATCATGATAGAATCATTGAGAAACTTAGTAACATATTATTATCTTAATCATGCCTGTTCTGGGGAAAGAAATGATTGAAAGCATCTATAGAAAAAGTTGAAGATGTTAAGACAAAAATGATTCCCCATTTGTGGTTTTGAGCATCAACAATCCTAATGCAAATGAAAAAATAAGGTAAAAGATGGTGGCTGTTAATCCCTTTTACAGATATGTAAATGTACTCAAATGTAAACGTGCTCACACAAAGTAAACATCCAACATTGGCCCAATATGCCACAAGACAAGAAAAACTAATTCGAATGCCATGGTCATTTGCAGCAAGCAGCACAAGTAAATTAGTAAGTGCATTTGCATAAATTCATGTAAAAATTTCTATCTATTTTAGCATAAGAATCTAATTTTTCTATTTCACATTCTCACTTTTCAAAAACTCCACATCAAATTATCTATTTTACACTACATTTCATTAAAATACTATTTTTTATCAATTTTTTATTATTTTCCAAAATCATCTCTGACGTAGGACAAGGTGGAACAACAAAATCTGATTTAGAAAACCCGGGGCAGATCTGGTATAGCTTGGGTTTTGAAGAATTAGGGTTAGGTTTTGGTGGGGAATAGGCTAGAAAATAAGAGGGATGTGAATATGGCGTGCTTAATAAACATGGAATGTATGACTACCCCTCCCCCTCCCCCCTCCCTCCCCACCACACAGTCAACACCTTTCCCTCCTCTGTGCCCCTCTCTACCATTGCCCCTCAACCAGCCACCTCCTTCTCTCCCTGGTTTCTTTCCATCTCCTTTCCCATCACCCTTTGGTTTCTTTCCATTTCCATTTCACCCTCCTTGTCCACCATATCCTTCTTCTTTGAATATCCCACCCCCATCTATTTTACCGTTACAACCACTGATTTGGCCTAGATCAATCACTACTGCTTCATCCTCACCTCTCCCTAACAGTTTGCCTCTCCCTCCTAAATCTTCTCCCCAGAGCAAGGGGGGTAGTAATGGTTCTTTTCGCATAGACTCGAAAACTTTTTCCTTCTCATTTGTCGACGGTCAGGCTGACTCTTATGTTATTCACGAAAGGCGTCGGAATTTTAAAAGTTCCGTTTGTTTGGGTCGTAAAGGATTGGAATGGATTCTCTCTTGTTTTGCCGATATCCGTGATTGGGTTCCTGGAAAGGAATATCTGTATAAACGTTATAGAGAAAATAACAAGTTTTTCGAATTTCGTGGAAGATCGAATAAGGCTGGTATTTTTGTGGAGATAGCTGTGTATTATGGTGGAGCTCGCCGTGGTTGGATTATGGTTCCTGCAAGTTCAAACCGGTCTGGTTGGAGTTTGTTTTCAAAAGAATTAGATAGATTTCTATCAAGTTCAAACACTGTTTGGGTGAAAGGGAGGATTTCTGGTGAAGAAGCTGGTGTTGGTGCTGGTCCTGCTCTGACGGAAGGAGGTGGGCATTTTGGGAAGAAATCTCCCAAGATCAGGAAGCAACGGAAGTTAAGGAAATTTGAATTTTTTAGAGCTGATTCGGGAAATAACGTGTTCAAGGATGGTACTAGAGTTACTGTCTCTTCTATTAATGGAAGACCCACGCGTGATTTTAAGTTTGAGGTGTCTCCTCTTAGTTTGGCGCTGAGGGTGACTAAAACTATTGGAGGCAAACGTTTGGTAAATTGGGTGAACCACTTTTCTACTCAGAAGCCCATTTCCAGTGGGCCGGTGCTGTTATCTGGACATGATAAAGTCCTTTCTCGCAAGGCTATGGATAGTGGGCCTATTTTACTAACTGGGCATGACAAAGCCCAAGTGGATGACCCGAGAGGCAAGGCCCAGAATGGGCTTTCTTTTCATCGTGGAGTGGGTGAGCGTAGCCTCCATAATCAGAGCGTGAGGGAGGTGGGCGAGGGTTCTAAGCCACCGATGAAGCCATCGGCTTTATCGGTGATGCCTGAGGGTGCGTCGGCGGGGTTACCGCCGGCATCTACCCCTGGTTCTTCTTCGGAGCATCTCGTCTCCGTCCCGTCAAGAGAGTTGGGCGCTCTGGTGAACGAAACTCCATCGGCGCTATGGTGCAGCTCCGCCGCGGTCTTGCTCGACTCTGGTAAGGCTGTTCTTCCCTTGGACACCTTCTCCGATGCTGAGGATTCTCAAGACTTGGCAGTTTGCTCGCCGTCGGTGGTGCGTGAGGCGCCGATTCTGAAAGGTGTTTCACCGATCCTTGATCAATTTCCTTGGGTGATTCAAAATCGTTTCTCTCCTCTCTCAGAGCTGGGTAATGGGGTTGATGAAGGGTTTGTGGAAGGGGTAGAACATGAGGGTCTGTGGGAGACCAGTGTAGTGTATGACCATAGCTGTGGTAGTGGAGAGAAAGATTATGGGGTGTTGAAGTGTGACCCTCTGTCTTCATGGGATCCCAATGAAATCAAAGATGTGGTGCTGGTTCAGAATTCTGCAGAAGGACCTCAAGCTACAGAGTCAGGGACACCTTCTAATTGGGTGTCCCAATTGATGAAAAATTTCTGTAACATGGTGGGGTTCCCTATTGTGAAACATGAGGATCAATGTCTGGCTTTGTTTCGCCTTTTGGAGCAAGAGTGTCTTAAGGTGGTTGTTGAGGGGGTGCCTAAGCAACCAGCAAACTCAGGGTCTCGAGGACTCAGGGAACTTAAGGGGCTTATCTCTAATGTTAACTACGATAGGGTATCTTCTAGGAGCAAGAGCAGAGTCTCTTTGACTGCTGCAGGGGTTGTTGGTAGTTGTAAATGAATTTACGTCTACTATCTTGGAACGTAAGGGGGCTTAACAATCCCCGGAAAAGAGAGGTTTGTAAGAATCTCCTAAAGGAATGGAAGTGTGATATTGTATGTCTTCAAGAAACTAAAGCATCTTCTACTGATGCTGCCTTTGTTCGAAGTTTGTGGGGAAGTCCTTTCATTGATTGGGCTGTTTTGGATGCAGTGCAGACTTCTGGTGGGATTTTGTTGATTTGGGATAAGAGGGTTTTTGAGAAATTGGATGTAATTGCTGGTCAGTTTTCTATCAGTGTCTTATTGAGAGGTGTGGTGGATGACTTTGTTTGGGCTTGTACAGGTGTGTATGGTCCCCATGAGGATGGGCAGCGTGTTACCTTGTGGGAGGAGCTGTCACAGTTGCGTGTCAGATGGCCCATGGCATGGTGCTTAGTAGGTGATTTCAATATCATTAGGTTCCCAAGTGAAAGACTTGGTTGTGAGTCGTTTTGCCCTGCTATGTTTGCATTTTCGAACTTTATAGAGAGGAATTCCCCAGTCGACTTACCTCTAGAGGGTGCTTCCTTTACTTGGTTCAAAGATTCTGGCCTTCCCTCTATGTCTAGAATAGATAGGGGTTTTGGTTTCCCTAGACTAGGTGGATCATTTCAAGAATGTTTCCCAAAGGGTGCTTCCTCGGGTTATTTCTGACCATTGCCCTCTTTTGTTGGAAGCTGGTGCTGTTCGTAGGGGTCGTAGTGCTTTTAAATTTGAAAACA
Source organism: Castanea mollissima (assembly GCA_014183005.1). Taxonomy (NCBI): domain Eukaryota; kingdom Viridiplantae; phylum Streptophyta; class Magnoliopsida; order Fagales; family Fagaceae; genus Castanea; species Castanea mollissima. The sequence goes on from JACAVU010000005.1 coordinate 42,644,506, forward strand.
TGTGGTTGAAAGTTGAGGGTTTTGTTGATAGAGTGCAGCAATGGTGGAACGGGTATAGTTTTGTGGGTTTACCAAGTTTTACCTTGGCTCAAAAATTGAAGGCTTTGAAAGCAGATTTAATAAAGTGGAACAAGGAGGAGTTTGGTGACTTGGCACTCAAAAAAAAAAATTTGCTGACTAAATTGAGGGGTCTTGATGTTAGAGAGGAGCTTCAAGATCTCTCGAATGAGGATCACCTTTATCGTATTCAACTCAAAGCTGACATAGAACAGTTGGCTTCTCTTGAGGAAATTTCCTGGAGACAAAAATCTCGTGCTTTGTATGTGAAGGAGGGGGGATAAGAATACTCGCTTCTTTCATAGATTAGCAAACTCTCATAGAAATGCTAATCATATTAAGAGGATTGAGGTGGATGGTGTTCTTTATGAGGATGAGTCAGATGTGCGCTCTCAGATAGTCCGTTTCTATCAAGGGTTGTATGAGGAATCTAAATTGGGTCGCCCTACTATGGATGGATTAGATTTTGCTTGCATAGAAGAGGAGGAGAGGTTGTCCCTAGAGAAGGCGTTCACAAAGGAGGAAGTTTTACACGTCTTAAGGGAGCTGGAGGGAGATAAAGCCCCTGGTCCTGACGGGTTCACCATGGCTTTCTTTCAAAATTGTTGGAGTGTGGTGGAAAAGGATGTCATGGCTTTCTTTGATTTCTTTCATCGTCACTCTGGGTTTGAACGGTCTTTGAATGCTTCTTTTCTCATTTTAATTCCCAAAAAGAGTAATGCTGTTAACGTTAAAGATTTTCGGCCTATCAGTTTAGTGGGCAATGTGTACAAGTTGTTGTCCAAGGTTTTGGCTAATAGGTTAAGGGTGGTTTTGGATAAACTCATCTCTGAGACTCAGAATTCGTTTGTTGGTGGGAGGAAGATTTTGGATTCCGTGCTCATTGCAAATGAGTGTCTGGATAGTAGGCTGAAGAGTTGGTTACCGGGTGTGGTTTGCAAGCTTGATATTGAAAAAGCATATGACCATGTTAATTGGGAGGCTTTGTTTTATTTGTTGGACCGGATGGGGTTTGGGTCAAAATGGAGGGGGTGGATTAAGGCTTGTGTTACTTCTGTTCGTTTCTCTGTCTTGGTAAATGGTTCCCCCGAAGGCTTTTTTGAAAGCTCCCGTGGGTTGAGACAAGGAGACCCTTTATCCCCGCTTCTTTTTCTCTTGATTATGGAGGTTTTAAGCAGAATTTTGAAGAAGACAGAGGAGAATAACCTTATTCAGGGGTTTCATGTGGGAGCAGTGAATTCTGTTGGTGTTCAGATCTCCCATTTGTTGTTTGTGGACGACACTATCTTATTTTGTGATGCCTCTAGGGATCAGTTGCTCTCCATAAGGTTGGCGATGTCTTGTTTTCAAGCATTTACGGGTTTGAAGGTGAATGTTGGGAAAAGTGAGATTGTTCCTGTGGGGGAGGTGAATAATAGAGATGTATTGGCTAGCATTCTACAGTGTAGAGTGGGGAGCTTGCCTATGAAATATCTGGGAATGCCTTTGGGAACTTCCTTTAAGACTGCTTCGATTTGGAACCCTATTTTGGAAAAGATGGAGAAGAGACTTTCAGGGTGGAAACGTCTTTACTTATCTAAGGGTGGTAGGCTCACTTTACTTAAAAGTACTCTATCGAGTCTTCCTACGTACTTTTTATCTCTTCACTATCCCTAAAGCTGTGGCTGCTAGAATGGAAAGGATTCAGAGGAACTTTCTTTGGGGGTCAGTTGAGGAGAGTTTCCAATATCCTTTGGTGGCTTGGGATAAGGTGTGTTCTCCTGTTAAATTGGGGGGGGGCTGGGGATTAGGAGTGTGGCGTCGTTGAACCAAGCTCTCTTAAGGAAATGGTTGTGGCGCTTTGGGCAAGAAGTTACTCATCTCTGGCGGAGAGTTATCTCCACTAAATATAGTGAGGGTCAAGGGGGGTGGTGCACCAAAGTGTGTAGGAGGACCCACGGTTGTGACCTTTGGAGAAGCATTCATGAAGGGTGGGAGAGTTTTTCTAAGCACCTATCGTTTGTAGTGGGTGAAGGCACTCGCATCCGCTTCTGGCATGATAGGTGGATTGGGGATTATATCCTAAAAGATCTCTACCCTGAGCTCTATGTGTGTTCAGTTTCCAAGGATGCTTGCATTTCTGAAGTTTTGTGGCTCCCGGAAGGAGGTTCTACTAGAGTGTGGAATTTAAGGTTTTTTAGAGCCTTTGAAGATTGGGAGCTTGCTGCTTCTTTTTCTCTTCTTCACTTTATCCAACCTCATATCCCTCGGGGGGATAGGAGGGATATTCTTCATTGGCGGCTCAAAGGCAATGGTATGTTCGACACCCGCTCTTATTACCAAGCAATCCTAGGTTCCTCGGATTTTTTGTTTCCTTAGAAGGGTGTTTGGAAACCAAAGGTTCCTAAGCGAGTAGCTTTCTTCTTGTGGATAGCCGTTCATGGTCGAATTCTCACTTTGGATAATCTCATGATTAGGGGTCGTCGCCCATTGGCAAATCGGTGTTGTATGTGTTGTTGTGATGGGGAGTCGGTTGACCATCTTCTTCTTCATTGTACTGTTTCTTATACATTATGGTCTCTTATGCTTCAGGCCTTTGGTATCCACTGGGTTATGCCTAGATCAGTGTCGAGATTGTTATCTTGTTGGCATCAGTGGTTAGGGAAGCACAACTCGAATATTTGGAATTTGATTCCAGGGTGTTTATTGTGGATTATTTGGTTGGAACGAAATCGTCGCTCCTTTGAAAACATGGAGAAGTCTTTGGATGAGTTAAAGGTGTTATGTCAGAGAAGCCTCTTCGAGTGGTCTCGTTGTTGGGGTTTTACGGATTTTTCGTCTCTTTCAGAGTTTATGTTTTCCCTTAGAGTTTCCTTCCCTTAGTTTTTCTTTCTTTGTATCTTTCTGTTCATCCTCATGAACATCCTGTACTACTTTTCCTATTAATATTACTTCTTTGATTACCTATCAAAAAAAAAATAAGAGGGATATTAGGATTTCCAAAGGGGGACAAGGATTAGTAGAGTTTGGGGATGAAACAAAGGAAAACAATCAAGGTTTGGGTGGCTGTTCCTGTGCTGTGAACAGTGATCCGGGAACAGAAACCGTGAATAGTAAAATTAATGAAAAATAGATAAATTCTAGGAATCACACCTAGACTTCCTAAGCATCACACCTAGGGTTCCTTGGCATCACACCTTAGAGAAGGTTGCATTACACAACCATAAAGAGAGTTTCGTAGCTCTTAAATTCTGAAAACATTCATCAATAATCAATTCAATAGAAAATACTACAGCTCTTTAAATAGAAAACTAATACCTAATCCCAGTTGAACTAGGATTTCTTAAAACCCTAATAAGACAAGGACTTGGACTCAAGCTTTTACTACTAAGCCCAACTAAATCACCAAACTTAAAATAAAGCCCAAAATAAGATCTAATGGACTGTTAGCACAGCCCCTTCCAGAACATTATGAAATTACAAAACTGCCCTTGATATATAAAATCAAATAAAATATAAGAATTGGTCTTCCCATTGCCTCCTACATCAATCTCTCTCTCTCTCTCTCTCTCCAACCAAAAACCACAACATCTCCATCTCTCTCTCCGAAATCACTCTCTTCTTCCTTTACAAAACTCTTTCCTCCTCCACAACTAGTTTGTTCTTCCTTTCCAAACCCAAGGCGTTCTCTCTCTTCCTCCACAACAGTCTCTTTGTCCTTTCCAAACCCAAGGCTCTCTCTTTCCTCCTCCAAAAGGATCAAAACCAGTCTCCTCTTCCATTCCAAACCCAAGACTCTCTCTCTCCTCCTCCATAACCAACTCACCCATTGCACAGATCCTCCACAAACCAGTCCATGATTCTAGGTTCCCCCATACACTGACGAGCCCACATAATCACCGTTCTCACTCATGGTGGTCCAATCGGCGTCCTACCCCGCCATCACATGTCAACCCATCCGCAACTAGATCCACAAAAGCCCAAGCAACCCTATCCACCAAGAGGCCTAATTGGCAACCTTAGGCGACGATTCTAGGTTCCCCCAACACACCAACGAGCCCACATCATCACCATTCTCACTTGTGGTGGTCAACAAGTGTATTAGTGGAAGAAGGAAGAAAGAAGAGAAAGAGAGAGTCTGAGAGAGAGAGAGAGAGAGAGAGAGAGAGAGAGAGCAAATCTGACGTGGGACAGTGGAATAAGAAAATAATAAAATACAAAGCTACAGTAGCCAAGTATATTTGCACTGCTACTGTAGCAATGTTGTAATTTTGCATACTTTTACAATCACAGATGTGGGTATTTTATTGGTTAAAATGAGTAAATTTTACACCTTTTTCTATTATACACCCTCTGATGTGAGTGCTCTAAGGAGCTATGTGGCCATAACTTGATGAATAACAACTAAATAACGTAAGAAATAATCATAAATAAAGCATTGTTGACTAGACTCAAACAATTAGTCTATAAATTGACTGCATATCATATAGCTGGAAAAAAATATTGTAAGAAAAATTAATTTTTTGAAGAAGTAAACAATTAAGGAATCTTTTTTAATCTTTTATTATCAACAATTAAGGACTCATATATGAGTATGACCCATACAATACCATGCTTAACAAGAAAATTGAAATATCAACAAACAGAATACAACTCAATGATTAACCATTAAGAAATAAACGTGTCCTTGCACCTAATTACAGAATCTCAAGCTTGGCAATGCAAAAGGTAAACCTGATAGGTATAGAAGTCATAGTGCAAAGTAAACAGAAACTTAATCTTGTCGCAGAAGTTCAATTCAACTGAAACTGACCACTGCCTAGACAGGTTGGTTCACAGAGATAGCCCAGCAAAAAGCAACTCCAACTCCTGATCCTGTGCTGCAGTTCTCTGACATAAAATGCATAAAATCAATAACCCATATGGCTTAAAGTCTAATTGTAATTAATTAATTATATAAAATGCATAGAAGTTCATGTTGTATATTAACCAGATTTGTACTTGGATTAGTGCTGATGAATTTCAAAGTATCAACCATGACCTTTATGAGCAATATGAGCTATCATTCTTTTTCTTGCAATCTCACCAATGTAGAGATTTTCCAAGACGAGGAGACATGATGAGGAACATAACTAGGAGCCCCCACTGAAGACTTATACAAGCCAAAGGAAAAGGCTGGTTCTATTGCTCAAACATTAATTTGGGGTGGTTCAAATGATGGAGATCTCTCTTGGGACCTTGCTTAGTTAGTCTAAGTTGAATTGAGCCTTTTTTATTGTTTATTTTCTGCTAGATCAGTTTTAATTAAGTTCTATAATAAGGGCAATCTGATAAATTCCAGGCTTTCTGGAATGGGCTGACCTAGGCTGTACCAAAAACCCATGAGTCTTATTTTGTGTTTCGAGTCCCTTTCCTATTTGTTTTAGAAGTACTTGCACACTTTTTTTTATTGTTATTAGTAGTCCTAGACTTTCAAGGAATAAATTACTTAGAGCCTAATCCTTCTAGGAAAGGATTTAGCAATAGCACTAGGCTGTGTTGTAGTCAATAACATTCATCGAGAGAGTGGTTTCAATAAAATTTCAGCAGCTTATATTAACCATTGAGGTTGTGATGCTTTCTCCTACCTAAGTGTGATCACTTAGGAAAACATAAGTGTGACTGCCTAGTGTTTATCTTTCTTTATTTCTAGCTCTATTCACTATTGTAACATCCAATAAGGCAATAACCATCAAACATATTAAATATCCAGTCTGTTTATTACCTAACCCTACCTAAACCCTCAAACATCAAACCCTCTTCAAGAACCCATCAAGATTTCATCAATACATTTAATTTAGGTCTGTATTACTAAAAATTCTACAATTAAAATTTCTTTGCATTTGATAAGGAGAGGAATGTAGGGTTGCAAACTATACCGTCTTCAGTATAACTTATAAGAGTGAAATTAAACCTGCAAAATACCAAGGAAGAATTTCAAGTTTGCCAAAAGCCTCGTAGATCAACTAGTTGGCACCTCCTAGTGTTTCCATGACATCCAGGGTTCAAATCCCCTCTCCCCCATTGTAACTATTGAATAATCAAAAACAAGCCCACCAACTTACCTTTGCAGCACTAAGCTTGAGATTGATGACCCTGCTTCCTTGGGGCTATGCAATGACCTTTGAACTTTCACAAATATAATCTGCGACTCTCTAGATTGTAGATGCATTCCTTATGAAACGTTTTCCAATATCTGAACTGTGAGTTGTAGAGAAAAGAAATAAAATCTTCTCCTTTTTTAGATCACATTATGTTGGAAATTTTTGGACACAACATAGATACTCCAAATTTTGAGTGTCCAATGGTTACATGCCTCCCTACTTCTGCTCCTTGTGTATGTGGTTTCACACTACCGGCATCAAGAAAATGGAAAACATTTGTGTAACATTAAAATTCTATGATAAATAACCACAATCACTCATAAGTCCTAAGCTTTTAAAAGGCGAGAATGGTGCCTCTACCCTCTTTCCATTTTCTACAATTCTAAAATTATACTGTTCCCACAATTTAAACTATTTTTTAAATAAGTAACTTTTAGCCTCACAGGGAGGGGGAAGGAGATACTCAAGCTAGTGAACTCTGCTTCATGAGGTATGGTCCCCAGCTGATCATGCTATCCCTTGGGGTTACTTCACACTAACTCTCAGTAATACACAACACCATTTACACTGTGAATCCAAGTTTCCAATTGTGCTATCCCTTGGGGTTAATCCACTTGTAACGATATCTTAAAGAGGGAATAATGTTCTTATTCAAGTGTCCAATTAAACCACTTTATAGACAAAACAAATTCTCTCTCTTATAAACAAGTAGTTCTGTAACCTGTTAGCATTGACCTTTTACACAATGCTTATAACATAATCGGCCCTATAAAGGAATTGATCCCGGTCAATCATACTAAAGGACGAATCACAATGTCCAGCTTTCGTTTCTAGAACATTAAATTTTTTTTTCTTCCCTAGACTAAATTTCCTCTTCTTCTTCATTGTGACTCTAAATTACCATTTGAGCAACAACAACACATAAGTTAATCTTATACACTCAAATCCACTTCCACAAATAAAAAATGCACAATTTAGATGCGATGCCAAACCTGAATGGACATAAGTTGCAGTATTTTATTAAGAACCCGCAAGCGATGAGTAGCATAAGTGCTGTTCGCAGGAAGCCGGTTCATTCTCTTCATTTCTTCATGAACTGCAGCCGTCTTCTCTTCATAATCCACTTGCTTCAACTGACTTTTTAACTGAGTACTAACTCTAGAGTCCATCTATATCCACTTTTCAACCAAACCTATTTTTGAAAAGCACAACAAGATTAATTTTATCACAATTAAGAGAACACCCAACAATGAAGCAAACAAATAAGACCCAAAATTTTTAAGTATTCTCAATCTCAAACTCTAGGCAAGTGTAAACCCTAGTCCCTTGTTTGGTTGGTAAGAAAATTTACAGGAATGAATTTTTCTCGGGTGATGCATGTTAAATAAACGATGGTGGGCATCAGGATTATAATTGAGTGTTGAATTCTGTGTCTCCGTAAACAATAATAAAACTCTTTTTATGATTCGAAAATTCTCAATTCGTAGACACCGCCAAACAGAGTCTTATTATAAGCCATACACGAAGGAATAAAAGCGAGAAAAGAGAAGGAGAAAAAAAAAAAAAAAAAAAAAAAAAAAAAAAAAGCTTACAATTAAAGGTCGCGTAGGCCAATCAATTTCGATGAGAGCGAGAGAGAGATTTGAGAGATTAAGCTTAAACAAACACGAAGACAAAGCCACCGTCTTTTACTTTTCAGTGATTACTAAAACAGGCGAAGCGTACCGTTTTGTATTGCATAGGCCAAAGTTGTCAAATCGTTTGCCGCATATCAGCGACGCAGCAAACGGCGCCGTTTTCAAGTAGACACCAGTATTTTTTTTTTTTTTTTTTTGGGGATAAAAATATCATATAACAAAATTAACGTTATTAATTTGTTACAAGGAACAATTTTTTTTTTTTCAAAATTTTAAAAAATGTGTATTATTTGAACTAGGGATAATTTCATTATACTTTCTCTTTGCTTTTTTTTTTTTTTTTTTACTAAACTTGCTTATAGTCTATATGGTGAAATGTGGAATTATCTTAATTTTGTAATATACTTTGAACGCAAGTTAGGGTTAGGGAAAAAATAGGTAATTTCAAAGTTTTTAAGATAAGATTGCATACAATAGGGATGAGAGGAACCACAATTTCTTGATTTAGTGGGAAGTTGGGAAAGATTTATTTAACGAATAAAATTATTTGTGAAGAAAGAAGTATTGAAATGCTAATTGATAAAAAAAAATTGAATAGAATTGTGAGGGACTTATTTAATAATTAAAGGTTTTTTTTTTCTTACATTGATAATTTGAAGTGGGGGATTTGAATCATGGATTTCTCTATTGAAAACATTAAGAAGTGCCAAGTTGAGATCGACTATAAAGCTCTTGGCAAAGTTTGTTTGTTTGTAAGTCTAATTTTTATTATTTTACTATTTGAAGTTCTTAACATCTTTTTCTTTTACCTTTTAAAAAAAAAAAAAAAGCCTTGCAGCAATATTAGAGTATAGATTTTTTATTTTTGATAGTTACAATATTGGAGATAACCCATAATGGGGTTCAAACTTTAATTCTTCCCACAAAGGAGATAAGACAATGTCGTGGAACTACATGGCTCTTGTCACAACAAATTTATTTAATAAAAATTAAAAGATGAGACTAAATAGTAATACTATTTCCATAATATATATATATATATATATATATATATATATATATATATATATATATATATATATATATATATATATATATATATATATATATATACTCTTAGATTGGATTTGTAATGCACTAGAAGTCTCCTATGAAATTCATCCAAATAACAAAAATGACACTAGTTAACCATGCATCCAAAGATAGGGATTTTTTGATAAAATACAAAGATAAGTTATAGGAAATAAGTGAAAAATAATCATATATATATATATATAGAGAGAGAGAGAGAGAGAGAGAGAGAAAAAAAAAGAAGAAGAAGAAGAAGAAGAAGTTACCTATAATGGTACCATCTAGACATGTATCGAACATTCAAACTGTTCATTACCCTAAGTTTCTTACTTTCATCCTTGACTTTGAAGGCAAAAAAGGCTATCCCTTATTTCTCATGGCATCACACCGCATGCCGCCCCACCCCCCCGCGCCAATGTTGAGTATGGTGGTTTTCAAGGCTTCTTTATTGAAGTATCTATTAGTAGCTAAGTGACCCAACAGACATATATCCCTAAGAGTCTTTAGTGACCATCTTATCAGTCATCAAAATCTCTTTTACTTCATCTCATGTTAATGTTGCTATTAAACTTGTTATAATTTGTCTATCTTAACTAGTGATGAAGTCAGGATCTAACTTGAAGGGGGGCAAAAATTACATTTGACATCACATTTATACACGTGCAAGCAAACATATATATATATATATATATATATATATATATATATATATATATATTATTTGAGATTAATTTGCAAATAACAATTCATTCGTATGTATATTAAGCAATATTTGAATGCAAGAAGATTCAAAATAAAATAACATATTCATTCATTATATTATTTTATCTATTAGGGGTATGTTTACATTAAAAAAATCATTTTGAAATTGTAATTATAAAAATGTTATATTCGTTCGGAGGGTTTTGGTTTTGGTTTAAAAAACCATCCTATTTATTAATCATTTATTTATATAATTTTTAAATGCATTTATTATATTATATAATGTAATAGAAGAAAGATTAATAGATTTTTTGGGTGGGGCTAGGGGGGCAAGTGCCCCCCTCGACCCCCCTAGCTCCGCCCCTGACCTTAACCTATGTATAGGGAAAACACGTACCCTTACACACAGACGAGATAGGTGATGGATTGGAGAGAACCTTGAACCCAGATAAGGCTCACAACACACTATTATTAAAGCATTTGAAAATATAATTATTAATTAAATTGTATTACAATATATATATATAATCAAAGTTTCTGAAACTCTCACAATTTTCTACGTCAACGCAATATTTAAATAAAAATCATTTTATTTAAATAAAATTATTTTTGTTTAGTCCAAATTTAATAAGGAGTGAAACTCTATCTCTTTAACAAGTCCAATTTAAACTCAAACTCCTCATTTGGCTATCCACGGGTTGAGCAAGGTCGGTTTTGTGCCTAGCTCAGACTCAACTCAAATGCATCGACTGGGGAAAATTATACCCTCAACCGGCCCGAATAGAGTTTTGGATCTACAGATTCGGGTTGAATCGGTTTCGGGTTCGCTATAATGAAGCGAAATTTGGCCAGATTTTGGCTGAAATATTGCCGAATCTAATTAGATCTAGCCAAATCTAACGAGATATGGCCGATATTTCCCTACATCTATAAAGATCGGGCCGAGATCTTGATGGATTTGTCAAGATCTGGCCGAAATCTCCCTATATCGTCGAACTTAAGAGTTTGGACTTACCGATTTTTTGCTGAAACTCGTGATTTTTTATGAGGGAAGAACAACTCATCAGGCGGGTCGGGTTCTTTTTTTTCTCAAACAGCCAAGCAACAACTCGTACCAACAATCTTGGGTCCTAGCGCCAGCAACTCACGTTCGACGAAACAAAGCTTTGATCAGGCGGTTTCAAGTGAAGATGATCGGGTTTCTGGCGGTTCTTCGGGTCCGAGCAAGTCGTGGACAACCTTACTCATCATTATCATTTTTTAAAACAAAATTATTTTTATTTAATCCAAACATAACAAGGAGTAAAACTCTATCTCTTTAACAAATCCAACTTAAATATAACGATAATATTATTAGCAAAAGAAAAAAAAAATACAACAATAATATTTATTAGTTATTGCTTGTAATCCGCATTTTCTTCTATTGAAGTTTTCAAGATTTTTAGCTTTTACTCATAATCTAAACTCTAAACACACAAAACTTCATGTTCAACACAATTTTTGGTGACCATTATTTTACGTTGAAAGCCTCTATGTTGGCTGTTCAAGTTCACTAGGACTCTAAATCCTTCTTTATTAGTTGGCAATTATGAATCATTTAGCTAGAAATATAAAATATCTTGCAAAAACTTAATATTAAACAAAATTATTTTTGTTTAATTCAAACTTAACAAAGAGTGAAACTCTATCTTTTTAACAAGTCCAACTTAAACTCAAACTAAAACGTTGATAATCTATACATATATAACCGAACTTTTAGTTGACCTTTTCACAATTTTACAAATAAGCATTATTTAAATATATAAAAAAAAAATTCTGATAGGACTAAAAAAAAAAGAGACTCACGTTGAAAATAAAGAAACTTACATAACAAAAAAAAAAGTTAGGATTAAGAAAAAAAAGAAAGAGAGAGAAGGACTCCTGTTGGGAGCCTCTTTTCCCTCCTAAAAACTTTAGCAATTACCACCTCAAAACCCTAAACTTAACTTCACTTTAGAATTAAAAAAGAAAAAATCGCAAGCAATTTGATTCAACTTTTTTCTTTGATTAATGAATCTTATGGTGAATTTTTTTATATCGTTATTATTAATAAAATTTCAATTCAACATATGCGGATATTTGTTTATATTGTTATTAATGAATTTTGTCTTTTATGTCGAATTTTTTATTTGCTTTCATATGTGCCTGAGATTTTCTTTCTATCTTATTCTTTTTTTATGTTTAGAATTGATTTTCTTTTGAGTATTTGGGTTAATCTCCATATTTATATTGACATTGTTTTCGTGAGTTTGGTTTTTGAGTTGAAAGTTTTACTAATTATTTTTTTTATTGTACATGGCAGATAAAACATCTTCTTCTTCTTTTTGAAGAAAAATCAAAACTACAACCTATATCTTCCAACCTAGGGAATGATAAATTTTTATTTGGTATGTTATATATCAATTTTTGAATTTGGTTTGGATTTAATGTAGAATTTGGGGATTCTATAAATTTTGAATTTTTAAGTCTTGATGTTTTTGGTATTTGCATCTTAGTAGGTTGATTTTAATTCTTCACCTTAAATGCTTTTTATTTAGGTTCATGTGATTTTTAATTTTCCTATTAAAAGCTATAATTTTTGGTTAATTAATTATTTGTTTGAATTAATTTCAATCAATTCTTTGTTTAGATTCAACATAAAAGATAATGGAATTAAGAATTATAATTTTGATATTGTTCCATGTTTTGAATTGTCTATATTGTTATTATTACGAGAAAGTTATATTGCTACTCAAACTTGAAACTAGGTGTGTCTTCCTCATATCATGGTCTTTGTTTATATATTTGCAGTTTATACTAGTTTTGAGTGTGTGTGTGTGTGTGTGTGTGTAACTATTGGAATTTTTGCTTTATTAATTTAAGAATTGTAAATTACTTTGTAAGTTTTGGTAACTATGCACTTGCAACTCAATAATGTTCAATGTTAAACAACACTTCTAAACTATGAAAAAGTAAAGAAGTTAAATATTTCTTTATTAAAAAAAATACTAACTAGCAAAATTTCTATTTACTCATTGTTGGGTTCTTTTTTCCAAGTTAATAGTTTTTCCGTGTATGGCACAGGTTAGCGACTAATTTATCTACTAATCTCTAAGCACGTGCTCATACGAATGCTTAGAAACTCTTTTTTTTTTTTTTTTAAGATTAATAATTTTTATTCATCATAATATAAAACTCATGAAAAAGAGTAATTATAAGAGCATCCACATTGGTGGTGCTAAATAGCTATATTGCTATTAGCACCACCAAGTACCAAAATGTGCCCGACTATGGTGGAGCCAAAACTATATTTTTTGGCTCCACAGCTACAATGCATAGCTACTTTTGGCTGTAGCTAAAAGGTAAACAAAAAAAAAAAAAAAATTATTTGTGCATTCACACTGCTTTTGATTATTTTACCCATTTTTATTCTTTCTTTTATTCTTATTTCTTTTCTTCTGCATTCACATTGCTATTATTTGTCTGTTCGCACTTCTTTTACTCTTTTTTTTTTTTTTTTTTTTGTATAGCATTCATACTGCTATATAGTATTTGTGCTTTTTTTCTTTTCTTTTTTTATATAAGGTTCATACTACTATATATTATTTGTGGGTTCACACTGCTATTGTTATTTTATTCTTTTATTTTTTTTTTCTTTTCTTATATATTGTTTTTTTTTATTTGTGTGTTCACATTACTATTGTAGTATATATATTATTTTATTATTTGAAGCTAAAATAGATCCACCGATGCTGGATGTTTTGTAAAATGAGTAAGTAAAATAGATAAAGTTACTTTTGTTGAAGGATGAGGGGGCACAAATCTTTTATAGCATTCGATTGTAGACCAAGCCCATTGGTATTGGAGCGAATTGTGAAATCCCTCACAATCCCTCCCTCACAATGCGGCTCCAATGACTCAAACCTATGACCTTGGCTCTGATACCACTTGTCGGATCGTGTGCCTTACAAATCCATCCAACGAGCAATTGATGAAGGATGAGGGGGGCACAAATCTTTTATAGCATTCAATTGCAAACCAAACCCATTGGTATTGGAGTGAATTGTAAAATCTCTCCCTCACAATGTGGCTCCAACGACTCGAACCTATAACCTGGCTCTGATACCAGTTGTTGGGAGATAAATATCTTAGGAAGCTTCCTTGAGTAATTAATATAACATATAGAGACACACTTTAACCCAAAAGGCTTAAGCCCAATGGGTATGTACTTAATTACATTATATTAACCACTCATTCTTCTTATCTTTATTCAATGTGGGACTTCACTCATACGTGTAACCTAACAACTTTTTGTAGTGCCAAATAACTAAAAAAATAGCTCCACCAATTTAGATGCTCTAATGAAAGAGTATTACATTCATTGTAGCATTTGACCTTCCCATTTTTTATTCCACTTCTCCACTTCGAATCCTTCATTGAATCAACTAGAAACAATTACATTTATCTTGTCGCACGGTAACAATAAGCACTCATTATATTTTTGTTGGGGAAGTAACTAAAAAATGAAAAGTAGATTTATGGGAATATCACTGGAATAGTAGAATTAATCAACTTCGATTGCTTTTTCAAAACATTCATTTGCCCTGGAAAACATTAATATCACATAAGTAGTAGAATTGAAAAAATTCAGTTTTGATAAAGCCATAAGCAAAAAGGATAATACATGCTTGTGAATGTTTTAATTAAAAAAATTATTTTGTATTTATAAATGAATCCATAGTTCCAAACCATTAATTAACGTTTGCTCCTCCTACAATTACATTATAAATAATTTTTTAAAACACTACACATAAACAAATTAACCAAAGTTTTTTTTTTTGAAAAAAAAAAAAAATGAATTACACCAAAGCTATAACTTACGAAACAATTACTGTTTTATCGAATTCCAAATCAACCAAACATTCCTAAGAATCACATTGAATCAAAACGTGAGACCATAAAACAATATTGGACAATTTTCATGTATAAAACTTTTTAAAGTCGTAGGAATGGAATTAAATATAAGTACTACCATAAAACTGTATAAAACATTCTTACATGTAAATCGCATGGCCTATCCCATCTTTTCAATTGCAGCGTTCAAAGACGAACGGAGATGCTGACTATTTTATTGAAGGAGGCAAACTACAAACTTTGGAAGTGTATCCCATGAAGGAGTAATAAGGGTAATATTGGGGGAAAGCCCACTACGTTTAGCATAGTTTACAATTTCCTCCTTTATCTTAGAAACCAATCAATTTTCCCCTCTATGTTTAGAAAATGAGCAAATACTCCTAATCCGCTATTTTTTCAGTTAAATCCAATGAAATTACAATGATTACAAATGCAATTTTAAAAAACAATAATGTGATTTTCAATTTTCAATTTTTTCTCTTCCTTGTGGTGTACAACTAATAAATTCTTTAAAAATTCTCGTTAGACTTAATTGAGAAAATAGCAGTTCAGAAAAAAAAAAAAAAAAATTTGAGAAAAAAACAAATCTGGGGTATTTGCTCATTTTCCAAACATAGAGAGGGAAATTGGTTGATTTCAAAGATATACGAGGGAATTGTGGACTACCCCAAACATAAAGGGGTAGTTCACAATTCCCTCATATATCTTTGTTAAAGGGATAATATTTGTTTGGTTTTGAAAACTAAAAAAACAAATGACAATTATTCAAACATTTTATTTTGAAAACTAGACAGAAAAAAAAAATTGACAGCTAACCAAACTTTTCGATAGTGATAAAGATAAGAAAATTAGGATAATATTTGTTTTATAATGCGGGGTTCAATAAAAAAACTAGCATCATCACACACACTCCATACGTGCAATGAGACTGTTTTTTATTTTGAGTTTAATGTTGTAATTTTTTAATTTGAATTTGTCTATTGTTAGTGAGGTTATAGGAGAAGGGATTTTTAAGAAGCTAGAATTTAGGATTTTGAAAAGAAGTAATCTGTTCCATTTAATGTGTGCTAATTTTTAGGAAAAAATATATTAAACGTGTATGAGATATATTTAAATAGAGACCGTGTGCTAATTTTTAGGAAAAACATTTCTCAGGTAGTGTTTTGTTGTTGAATTTTATTGAATTACAATTTTAACTATATTTTATTTTTATTTTTTAGGAATAAGAATTATCAAATTAGATTAGGGGTGGCATTTTTTAAGGTCATAATTAACTCTCTGAATTCTCTTATTATATAGAGAAAAGATAAAGAAAACCAGTGAATGATAACTTGATTTTAGGAGTTAGTGGGTCTGCTAAACAAATTGTAAAGAAAAAAAATATTCAATTGTTGACATAATAGATTTGTAGTTCAGATTGAAGTTGAAAACCAAAAGAAAATTGGTCCTATTTTGTAGGCAATATTATAAATGAAAGTTGTAGTTAGAGATATATTTTTACCAAGTTATTCTTTAGTTTTATCTCTATTTATTTATTTATTTTTTAGAATACTAAATATTATTACACACATACGGGAAGAGAGGAGAAAGTTTTTTAAAGAAACTTACAGTGGTGTATATTCAAAAGAGCCTAACTCTTGGATACACAGTACGGACTTTAAGTTTCTTTAACTCACACTCATGTTCCAATGTAAGATTAATTCACTGTTTTTTCTTTTGAAAACACTAAGTATTAACACACACACACACGGAGAGAGGGGATAAGATTTTTTAAATAAATTTACAGTGGTGTATATCTAAGAGAGCTTAACTCTTGGATACACAACATGGGTTTTAAACCTCTTTACAGTGTTTTATCTCTATTTAGACCTAGGAGTGTTTGGGTATTTTTGAATTAGTAAAAGAATGTTTTATATAGTTTTATGGTTGTACTTAGATTTACTTCCATTACTTCAACTTTATAAAGTTTTATGCTTGAAAATTGTCCAATATTGATCTATGGTCTTACGTTTTGATTCAATGTGATTCTTAGGAATGTTGATTTGGGATCCGATAATACAGTAATTGTTTGGTAATTTATAACTTTGGTGTGATTCAGTCTTATATGGTTTTTATTTTATTTTTAAACTTGGGTTAATTTGTTTATGTGTAGCATTTTAAAAAATTATTTATAATGTAATTGCAAGAGAAGAGCAAACATTGATCAATGGTGTGGAACTATGTATTCATTTAGAAATAAGAATAATTTTTTTAATTAAAACCTTCACAAGCATGTATTATCCTTTTTGCTTATGGCTTTATCAAAACTGAATTTTTTTCAGTTCTACCACTTATGAGATATTACTGCTTTCCAGGGCAAATGAATGTTTTGAAAAAACATTTGAAGTAGATTAATTCTACTCTTCCAGTGATATTCCGATAAATCTGCTTTTCATTTTTCAGTTACTTCCCCAACAAAAATATAATGAGTGCAGAGTGCTTACTGTATAGTTTTTTTTTTTTTTTTTGATGGGTGGTTACTGTATAGTTTCTAATGGATAATAAACGGTTAAAGTTGTCTGGAGAAGTGGAATAGAAAACGGGAAGGTCAACTGCTACCATGAATGTAATGCTATTCCATTCTAATAACTCCTGGTAATAACTCTTTTCCGTGAGTTATAGATTATGATGGATAAAAAATTATTGTTAGAGGCTAATATTATTTAGCTTAATTAAATGTGCTTATTTTCATTTATGAAATTGTAAAAATTTGATTCATCAACCTCATTATTAAAATTATATATAATTATTACTTTAAATGGATTATTTATATTGTGAGGACAAAGGGTCCAAGGCATGTTTTTGACCCTTGGGTCCTAATTTGAGGGTATTTACTTGTCTGAGGAGGGTTTAGTGGTAGTAACGATACCAAACTTAAAAGCCCACAAGCAAACTGTTACGAAAGAGTTGATGGAAATAGTTCAAGGAGGGGCATCTCCTCGAGTAAATGAAGTGAAGATCATGTGATACGCCATGATATTTAGAAAGAGATTCTAGAAGGTCTAGTGGGTGAAGATGTGTTCCACAAGGGCATAGAGAGGAAGAATGAATGAGAAATATCTTAGAAAAAGCTGTTACCACCACATTAAAGACTCTACACCAACTTCTTTGACCACATTAATGAGAAAATGACATCTGAACAGTAGTGATCAGCCTTACAGCTATTGTTTGAAGACTTCAAGAGGGCGGTGAATGAGACAAGTATATTGATCGGTGATTTGATCCATACGTGGAGGATGGAGAGAAGAATGATGATGATATAAAAGGAAAAGAAAGGCATTCAATGAGAGAGATCGGGAAGAAATAGAAAAAACATTGTACCCACCACCATCCTTAATTGTAACCTATCTTTAGAAGAGGAAAAAACAATACAAATCGTCCTCGGCTTACGTCCAAGGAGAATTTTTGTTACATAAATAGTTCATTGCATGTGAACTGGGATTGAGCCTAGCATCTTTGTTATCCAATATCCATAAAATTTAGATTTCAAGCTCACTCTTTACAAATTTCACTGTATTGGGCTTTTTGGGCCTGTTCCCTTCATACTGTTGGGTTTGAGCGTAAATTGTGACCTTATATATATTGTCAATAAATTACAAATTAAAATTTGATATCTTATGAACATTTATTAATTTACACGATCTAATCTCAAGTTTATATAAATATATTTTTGAACATGTATACTTATAATTGTAAACATATTATGTTATATATACTTAATCGAGTCTCAACTCGCAAGTTTATTCACATACACATGATAAGCTTAAGTTTGATTCATTTATTAAATAAATGAACATAAACACACGTTTTGATGAGTTTAAGTTTGGGTTGTTTATAAATAGTTCGGTTTATTTACGGCCCTAACTCTTATAAATGTTTCCTTATAGAGATATTGTAGAAGGGACTTCAATTTGGGTTAGAAAATTGCATAGGTATAGTGATGATGATTTTCATTTTTTCCCAATAAATATCGACAGTTGTTAATTTTAGATGAAGTACGAGGCCCGTTTACACTTTCATTCAAAGAGGCATCATAAAAGCCAAATAATCTCACTAAAAATTGTACCAACTGCCATAAAAAGAAGTATGAAGGCCTGTTTACACTTCATTCAAGAAGACATCATAAAAGCCAATTAATCTCACTAAATATTGTACCAACTGCCATAAAAAGAAGCATGAAGGCCTGTTTACACTTTAATTGAAGAAGACATCATCAAAGCCAATTAACCTCACTAAATATTGTACCAACTGCCATAAAAAGTGGGGGAAAGAACAAACAATCTTGTGACATTAGTTGAAATGTGAACATAGGATGGAGAATCAAGTTGTAGTGTTATTGTGTTATAGAACATTGCTTGTGTAAAAAATATTTGGGGGAAGGAGGGATATATGATTAGGGGCAATAATTCCCATGGTCCCAAAAAAGGTCTTCGCAAAAGTCAATGGCAAGAAAGTTACAAATTTTAAAAAGAAAATGGGTTCAAAAAATTCAACTCTATGATTAGTTACTAGGACTCAGTAAACCAATGATAAAAGCTTGATTAGCGAAATTTGAAGTTTTATCCTTTTCTCTATGACTTTGTGTCTATTATAAGAAGAAAAAAAAAGTATAGAATATACATATAATTGAATGATGAAGACCACACAGCCGAATTGATATAATATTTTTCATTCATATGCTTGGAAGGCCAAAAGATACGAACAAGGAGATCCAGCCATGTGGAAATCACATGGCCAACTCCAACAACTTATGCCATCATCCCACTTGTTATTAAGTGGATACATAGATTCCCACTATAATTCTTCCACTTTTGCTTGTGTTCATTCATCAAAACCTGAGGCTATGACCGATTGATAAGAAACCAGCTGCCTTAACCAGCAATTCCAAATTTGGCTAGAGAGAGAGAGTTTTGACATGCTAGTCTTGGAATAAGATGCAATTTGTGTGATAGTTAATAGTTTATCTATGGTTGGTGATTGGAGTATTGATATTTTTTACATACTTGACTTCAAAACCAATATTTGAGTATTACTCCAATTGAATTGACCAACCAAACTACTTCTTGAATTCCAAACTACTCAGTACCTACCAAACCAAATTTTTAAATGTAGAGCTTACCAGCATAATCTGGTTCAACTTCAGATGGTTTTTACAGACTGAAGTGTGTTATTTTTAGATAAAATTATATAAATTCTACACATTTTTTTATTATACATAAATTGATATGAATGCTCTTAATATAATAAATAACTGCAAATAGGGAAAGAATAATATATTGACCCCATAAACAATTATACGTATCTTGGAGCACTATATTAGCTCGCTCACAAAAATCACATAAAAACTATAATAAGTTCTATAATGATGGTTATTGGCACCATCTTGTCGCTATTATTTTCAAATCAAATCATAATAATTATATGATTTAATCTCAATAGTGACTTCACATTCGATGGAATTCATTCAAGTTTTCACCATACATCAAAGTCATTTTCACATTTTGATCGCAATAGCCCGAGTTTTCTTTTTCTTTTATAATTTTATTTACTATCAAAGGTCATCTTTGGATCTCCTTTCATTCCACTACGAGTCTACAAGCTATCCGCCAAATTTTCCTCATTGATATTATCCAAGAAGAAAAATCCTCATTGAGTGATTTTTGATGTTTTTACAATTTTAGTGATTTCATTTTATAGATTTTTATTAGTTATTTTGATAGATATTTAGTGATTTATTTTTTATGTAATATTTTAAGGTTTTTACTAATGAATGCTCTAATCTATTAATATACTATTTTAGGAATCTTTTATGGGGGAAAAAATAAATGATTTTTTAAGAAAATTTTATGGAAAAAATTAAAAAAGTAATTGATTTTTTTTTTTTTGGCAAAATTTTCAATTATTCATAAAAATTTTCCTAAAATGATTGATCAATGAAGGCCTCTTAACCGAATTTATTTAAATATCCTGAATTGTGCAAAAAGGATGACACATGTCTGCTTAGGAATGGTAGGGGACCCAAGGTGCACTGAGCTAGCGTAGACCCCTCCATTTCAAATCCCAACCCTCCACACGTGCCGAAGATCAGAAACAGCCATCGAGCACCAAATTCTCCTCCCACCGGCTCACACGTGCGCACGCCGAAGCCCAGAGAAAATATAGGCAAAAATAAAAGCAAGCAACAACAACAGCAACAAAAAAACGCCCCCCAAATTTTTTTTTCCTTCAATTTATAATTAATAAATAAATATAAAAATATAAAAAAAGTCAAGAGGAAGAGGAAGAGGAGCAGAGCAAGTTGTGCTGTGTTCTGTTGTGTTGTGGCTTTTCGATCTCTCTTTCTTTCCATTTTTTCTTTCTTTCTTTCTTTCTTTCCGCTCTCATATTTATCAGAGCCCCGACGAGAGAAAGAGGAAGAGAAAGAAAAGCGCGTGTGAAAATACCATTTTGCCCCCCTGGTTCCTCTCTCTCTTTCTCTCTCTCTCTCAATCTTTCTCTTCTGATTTTTGTGCGGACCACCATGAACGAGAAGGCCAGCGTTACCAAAGAGCTCAACGCCAGGCACAGAAAGGTTTTTTTTTTTTTTTTTTTTTTTGTTGAAAATAATCTCAAATTCAATGAAATGTTAAATTCGCAACTCGTTTTGCTCGAAAAAAATGACCATGGATCATTGATTTGGTTGTTGTGCTGTTTGATTGGTTGCTGAGAATTCGAATTAGAAAGAAAATGAAAAATCTTGAAGACTTTGTAACTTGTTTGCGTGGCTTAAATCTTTAATTATGCCTGTTATTGATTTGATCTGTATGTTTTGGACCTGAAATATCTTTTCTAACATTGATTATGAATTCTGGTTTATTGGGGTTTATTCATGTAATTGATTTTGGCCACTTTTTTTTTTTAAATTTAATTTTAATTTTAAATTTCTAATTCTTTTAATGGGGTGGGTTTGGTTAATCTTTGGTTTGGATTACTGGGTGCATTTCCATCTGATTCAATGGTGTTTCAGATAAGCTCATTTTGTAATCGTGTTGTTTTTAATTAGATTCATTGAATTCTATGGTTTTCTTTTTCATGTTATATCAGTTTACAATAGGGTATAACACCATGAACTTATATTTAGACACAGAGAATTAATTGGATTGTTTCGACGATTCAAAGGACTCCAACATATGCTTTGATGAGATTTTGCATCTAGTCATGTTTTACACATTGCAATGATATGTTGTTTATAACCAGGTTTTACCGTAAATGCAAGCTTGTTCAGTAGAACACTATGGTGCATAAATTGAGTGTTTTCTTGTCTGTGGGGTTATAATTTTGTTAATGGTGATGTGGGGATGAAACCAGATGAGCTTGAATACTTCTAGGATTAAATCATGCATAGATAAATGCATAAACTGATGGACATCAGTTTTCTGTGCTCAACTCTATCTATCATATGGTAAACGTGACCTTGTACCGCTGCATGAAATATGGTTCTTTGTAGGCTGGGTGTAGGGGAAATTTTATATTTGTTTCACTTGACAAAGGGATAATATGTCCAATTCTATTTCTTCAAGCAGTTTCTCATTACATGAGAAGCGGATGTTTTAATATGTAAATTAGAATGGAGATGATTTTCTTGAGTTTTGGAACCGTGGGCAATTTCAGAATCAAGAGGCATTGATCTGTAATTTTCTTTGGATGCTAAATTTAGCTTTGTCTTAGACTTGATATAATAGTTCTACTACGCGTAATTATGCCAATGCTGTGCTTTTTGCTGTCAGTGTTTAATGTTTGTTATGGTTTTTGTTTGTATTCTGATCTTTGCTTCATTTTCATCTACGTTTGTTGCTTCTTCAGTGTGTTCTCTCAATTATATTCTTATCTATACTACTTTAAATAATGCAGATTCTTGAAGGACTTCTTAAATTGCCGGAAAATAGAGAATGTGCTGACTGCAAAGCTAAGTATGTACCTTGAAGAATTCAAAAGAGATGATCTGAATATTATTAGAAATTTTATGGCAAGGAGCCCAGAAGAGACAATGTAGATATTGTTCACTAGCAGGGTTCCAAGTACATAGAAAGAAATTTACTATAGAAAAAAAATCATTGGTCATTCCAAATATAAGCATGTCATTATTTAAGTACATTACTAGTACGAGTTGCTTATAGTGACTTTACTACTATGCAGAGGTCCAAGATGGGCTAGTGTGAATTTAGGCATCTTTATTTGCATGCAGTGTTCTGGGATCCATAGAAGTCTTGGGGTACACATTTCAAAGGTGGGTTATTAATATTATTTTATTTATTTTTAAATTTATATATCAATTAATCTATATCCATGGTCAAATTACAACCTTTCTTCGCTACAGGCTCATTTGTGTATCCAAAAATGGCTTTGGTTGCAGGTGCGGTCTGCTACACTTGACACATGGCTTCCAGAACAGGTTGCGTTTATTCAATGTAAGCTTGTTTATTAGCTCATGGGCTTGAATATATCTTGACTGATTTCACATCGAATTTAAGATTGAGAAACTGCCTACAGATTTTGATTTTATCTTTTCTATGTAGCAATGGGAAATGAGAAGTCAAATAGTTACTGGGAAGCAGAGCTACCACCAAATTACGACAGAGTTGGAATTGAGAATTTTATCCGTGCAAAGTATGTGATAAGAGCTAGCCTTATGAATTCGTATCTTACATTATATCATTTTAGTGCATTGTTATTCTTTTTAATGTACATTTGGTTACAATGATAAGGTTATATGTTCTTTTTTATTCATAGTCATTTTAGCACATTCTTCTAGGTATGAAGAGAAGAGATGGATTGCAAGGGATGGAAAACCAAAATCACCAACTAGAGGTCAGGAAGACAAGGCTTCTGTGCATTGGCAGAGGCCCGGGGAAAGAAGTGGGCATGGCCATATTTCTAGTTCCGAAAATATGTATGAGGAAAGGAAGATCACTCGACCACCTAGTACTATTGCTACAAGAATTAGCCTTCCTGTTCCACCAAAAGGACCTGATCAGGTATCTTGGTTTGTATTTCGTAGTTGATTACCATTTACGTATAGTCTTTGCTTTCAAAGCAATTACCTGTATGGATACGATAAACAAGTTGAACGTGATGACTTCTAAAGTATTACTTTATGAACCATCATAACCTTTTGGTCCCACAATTCGTAGAGAATGCCTGTAATTTAGCTTTGCAGTGCCAGTTATTGGTGATGTCTAAAAGGGAGCCCCAAGGGGGACCATGAGCCCCAATGCCTCTCACGTTTGGTCGTTTTATCTGGAAGTGTATCAAAATTCCACTAACTTGCTTTAAATGTTTTCCCCCCCTTCCCTAGTCTCTTCATTGTCTGGATCTGTCCCTGCTTTAGTTCTAGTTTCTCAAAAGGAATACTCTCGTTCATGGCCACAAGTGGGGAGCTGATCTAGTTGGCTCAGCTATTGTTCGAGCAGTATTATCATCTTTCTTTACCCAGATATTTGCAATACTGCACAATGAATTCTTTCCCTAAGTGCTTATCTCTGGACATCTGCAATTTGGGAAGAAAAAAAGATGAATCAGTGACCCTTTAGGGGACACATCATCACAATGAGTTTATTAGACTGGCTTGTTTTTGTTTAAATCACTGAATGCGAAAGTAAATGGCCTTTATCATGAACGTAGATCCTTCCTTGTGACCTAGATTGCTACTTCTGCTGATTTATTTCCAGATACATCTTTGGCATTTGGAAGCATAGCAATGGGTTGGGAGAAAAATCATGGATGTTTTAATCATAGTGGTTGTCTATATAAACCATGCCAATGTGTATCTGAAAGTGAATTAAATATATCATTGGAATTTCTGGGTTCTATATATTTTACATAGCAACAGTTTATTGAGCACAAGAATTTCAGATCAATGTATTGATCCTTTTCTGGTCTCAATCTTTGGTCTGAGTACCAACTATGGGTTGGCTGGCTGTCTATGTGGATGATAAATTTAATCTATTGCCATAATAATGATGAATTGCAGAAGCAATTGAATTAAATATGGACAGTGTCAGTTACGCAGTGATCTAATATGGTTGAATCTACAGTTTAGTTGATGTGTTTTCTTATCTCCTAAGCTATAATGGCTAAGACTGGTTAACTGAGATGATTCCTGTTTTTACCTCATTTTTTTCCAAATCCTTATCTGCCTTTCTAGCTAAATTTGGTAATAGTACTGCATTGGCTTCTTTATGGATGATTTAACTACATATGAGCAGGTTACTCCTGTTCCAAAGCCTCAACATGTTGAGAAAATAGAGTCAGCATCAGCAGTGGCCCAAGATGAAGCAACAAAGCAGGCTTTGGATGCTGCTTCTGTCGTCTCTCCACCAAAAGTTGACTTTGCTACTGACCTTTTTGACATGTTATCCATGCATGGTCCAAGTGAAAATGGCACAGAGGCAGCTTCACCTGATGATAATGCTTGGGCAGGTTTTCAGTGTACGTCTCTGCTGACTACATATTTTCACTTTCTGGATCATCAACACAGTATTGTTAATTTCATGCATCTTTTTGCTAACATGTATGTTGCATTTTGAGAATAAGGGTTATGGTTGTGCTTTTGTTTATGGTTGTTGCAGCTGCTGAAGAAGCATCAACAGCTGAGAAAACTGGTCCGACAAAGCCAGTTGAAAGTAGCCCCCAGTCAGCTTCTGGAATTCAGGATCTTTTTCTAGATTCACCCTCAGTAATGCCTCCAGTTTCAGAGAAACCCAAGAAAGATGTAAAAAATGATATTATGAGCCTTTTTGAGAAGGTATATGCTTTGCATTATTTATAAGATTGTTATGAACTGATTTTTAACTAGGTTTATTTTTTTTTGGTTAGTTATATAAAATTTCAATTCGGTATTTGGAGTTCCAGTGTAAAAGTTTTTTTTTTTTTTTTTTTTTTTTTTTTTTTTTTTTTTTTTTTTTCAATTTAAAATAATTGAGCTTGTGGAATACCCCAATATTTGTCTATGAGTTTGGTTGGAGTGTATAGTTTTCTGGTTATTGTTATGCGTTGCATGTAAAAATTAACAAACAATATAAGATTATGGTTTGAATTGCAGTCCAATATGGTGTCTCCATTTGCTCTGCATCAACAACAACTTATGATGCTGGCTCAGCAACAGTCCCTTCTCATGGCTGCTGCAGCTAAATCTGTTGGTGGGGACCCAAAAGTTATTGGAAGTACTCAACAACCTGGGTCGAACGGTAGTATGAATATCCCTACTCAAAGTTGGGCAAATGCTGGCTTCCAGATTCCTGGCATGATAATGCCTGTTGGTGGGCAGAGTGAACTACACACACTCATGCAGGTAGAGTCCATAGCAGGGATTCATTAAGTGCTCAATTTGGTTTTATTAATCTTTATCTATTGAGTTTCTCATTTTTGTTATATTTCATTTGGAGTTAGGCCAGGAACATAGGTCCAGCACATCCTGTGGGGAGCTCTGTTCCATTTCCTACATCTAGGTATGTCATTAATTTTGCTTGAGATCTTTTTTTGATCTATATTGGATTTTTGGAGGTCAAAAATGGAAAGCAATATTTCTTTTGATGTTAAGTAATTAGAACTGAGAACTGGATTGGGTTGTTATTTCATGTGCCTGCTTGTTTGTAAGGCATTTTAAATGTCATGGCTACTTGCATAATGGGTTTCTTATCCAACACATGCTGGACGGGAAGTTCTCAAGTTGGGAAAGCTTGACTTGGTTTATTTTGTAGCTTTTATCTACACAACTTTTAGAAAGTATACACGTTTTTTTAATGGCCTTGTATCCCATCTGAGGTTAACCCATAGCAAGCACTCCCTCCAATTCTTTTTCAACTCACAATTTGAAGCATATGTTTTCTTTGTCCCTCGTGCTGCCTTATTTGATCTTGAACCTGGTGTCTGTTGCTTTTTGTGAAGGAAGATCAAGATCACTTTTTTTTTCTTACAAAGATTGACATATTGTGCATATATTTGTATTGATTTTGATGTGGGAAAAAGTGTACTTCTGTACATACAAGACTTAACACCCCTCCTCACACACACACACACACACAAACCGCTTTTCTTACCCAAAAAAAAAAAAATGCCTCTATAAAAGCTGTTTGACATATCAAAGAACAATGCTGAAAGTTTAATATTGACTAAAACTTGAAAGAATAAGATCCCTAAAAGTCCAAATAAATACTTACCAAGCTTTTGGTATGGTTTTTAACCCTTTCAAGATTTCATTCTTTTTCTTTTGGTGTGGTTTGCACACTGTCAGAAGGTGAAAGTGAATCATCACTTTCTGGTAGTGTGGTTACCATCGCTATTGTTATGATGTGATACGTTGCTTATATATTTATTTGGATTCCCAGTATGCAGTCAGTCAATAATCAAAGATTTAATCATCATTATGTATTGTGAGTTGTGACATGCACCTGTGAGAAAGATTACCCAAATTTCCACATGCACTATAGTGTCCCCTTTTATTTTGCTAAACACTGTTATAAATCTTAATATTCATAACTGTTGCCATTTCTGTTTTGCAGCCTTTATTCTATGGGGCAAGCTACCCCAGTTAATGGTGCCACGACCATTGGAGTGAGTAAACCTCAATCAACATCTACAGTATCATCTGTTCCTCCTACTCAGTCTGCGAAGGATTATGATTTCTCCTCCTTAACACAAGGGATGTTTGCAAAACAGTGAGTGGCCTTTGGGGTGACAATGCTTGCTTTGCCATACTAATACAAAAATAGTTGAATTACAGGAAAATAGCACTTGGAGTTTTCTTACCTGTACTCGGGGTTGTAGACCATTTGTAGAGGCAGTTCAGTTTTCTTCTTATTGTCTGAGTGATTGCTTCATTTGTATGATTAGGTGTATCTGGAGTAATAAAAATGAGTTTAGATTTATTTTGAATTATTATTTTTTGCCTTTTAATCTGCATTTATTGATAGGACATCCAGATTATTCTCTTTGAATAAATGGAGATTCGTCCCGTGACTAAAAGGAGCACCTTTTTAATCAGTCCTGGGGTGATTGTCAGATTATGGATAATGATTTTTCGAATAGCAATGATTGATATTTGATTTCTGCTGGATTTTGAGGTTTGATGTTTCTGAGCGTGAGGCCTAGTGATAACGAATGAGTTCATTATTGGTTTCTGCTGGGTATTGTGTTAACTTGTGAGGAGTTCATTGTTGCATATTTGTTTTTGTTAGTTAAACAAATGTGGGACAACCCACGTAAAACCCCATGCCTAAACGAATGCAAAAGCTATAACAGTGTTTTTGGGTTAAGATTTTAAGCAGGAAAATTCTATTATAGAAATTCCTGGTTTGGGTGAACTAGAAAATTAATTTTCAAATATCAAGGTGGAATTCTAGCCGAGATATGTGTGCTCCAAATCCTAGTTAAAAATTACTCCTAATGAGAAGTCCACATGAACAAAGGTAGTAGATTAGGAGGAGTTTATTTTAAAATAAATACAACGTGACAAGGGATTTCAAGCGGTGGACAAGGTGGTTATGTAGTGTAGATGACTCGCACTAAGTTCAAATTCCTCTAAGTTATCTCTATTTTGGTCTCTACAAGAGATAAAGATAAAGACTAGAGAAATTCTAAATTTTGTTTGAGTGAAAAACAATGAGTACCTAAAAAATTGCTACACTTTAGTGTCATTTGGGAGGAAAGAATGGAATAAAATGGAATTTGAAGTATAGAATTTATTAGAGCTCTATAGACAAGAAGGTGTTCCAAGATTCGTGAGATCATGAGGGGGAGGCTCATAAGACAAGCTAAAGGTCAGGTTTGTGGGCAATCTAATTGTGCAAGACATAGAGAACCTAACCTCCATTTAACAGAATTGATGTTATAAAAAAATTGTGAAAATTATTGTGTCCCTAACATTGCCCAAAAACATATGCATAAAGACACAATTTCTTATTTTAGATGTAAAGCCACTAACCTAGATTGACAAGTACTTTTGTTTTACCCTAGCTGCTTCCTAACCTACTAAACTCTATTTATTAAAACTTCTCACTGTAACAATTAAGCATCTTCAATTTCTTCTATACATTTTGGCGAGTAAACCGACTCACCATAATTATGACTATTGTGCTATTGAAGTTCCTTCCCACCGACTATTCCCCCCCAGTTCGCACATCTAACTATTGTACAATCATTAAGCTTTAGCATCACTCCTATGGACAAGAATTTCTCCAAGCCCATCTTATCTTTATTCATCCTGAAGAGATAATTGGTAATGTACTAATGACCCTTTTGTAGAAAGCAAAGTGCCACCTCAAGAGAAATATAAAATTTCTTTTAAAAAATTAGGTTACGTTATTAAAGTTGGTCAATTAATAATCACTATCAAATCTCTTTCACAAGGGAGTAAGTCTCACACTATAGATCGTCATGACATATAAAATACGAACTGCTATAAAAGGGCTATAAGCCTATAGCCCCTTTTGTAGGGATCATGGAATGTAAACTTGTTCAAGTGTTGTTATAATTTTGAGTGTGTGAGTGCCTGAACATTTTGTAATTGGTATAAGAGCCTGTATACTTCCCTTATCTGATAAAAATTCATAGGTCTATTAGTAATCTCAGGCTTAGGTTTCAAATTAATAGGCTTTAATCTTGAATACTAAATTTTAGAATGCCTCAAGTTAGAGTTCCATTGTTTTTTAGTAGTAATAAAACTACAATAACATCTCTATTCGGTCTCATTTGAATTTTTAAACATATTTTAGCAAAAGCCGAAGACACCTTTCTCTGATGTCACCATCATTATTGTTGGAGCAGTTCAAACAATTCTCTCTAGCTATAAAATTTAGTCAGCAAGGGGAAAAAATACACTTTGATTTTATTAATTCTTACCAAATAGCTTATAAAGATTAGAAAAACCCTTTTAACATAGGAGAACGAAAATAACAAGTTAAACATTACATTTTCAAGACCAAAGCCAAATAACTACAAATAAATCAAAATACTTGTCTGCCTATGATAGCTAAAACAGAAAATTGAATTTTTTTTAGGAAACTCAAAATAAGTGCTGACTTTTTGGACAAAATAACACATTAATCTTCTGAATTGAAGGGAAAATTCGTTCAAAATCATGGGCTCTATTTGCTGGACTTTAAAATCAACTTGGCTAGGCTTTTGCATCAAATTGGGCTGGCTGAATCTTGTGAGACTCCTATGTCAAGGAGGCAAAGGTTTGAGACAGGGAACCTTCTCACCCTATCCTTTTGTCATTGCCATGCAATTCTTCGCTAGAATGGTGCAAGAGAAGATCAACGACCCCAATCAATTCATATTTCATTTCCATTGCAAGGAGTTGAAAATAATAACACCCCTAAGCTTTATTGATGATCTTTTAGTTTTCGTTGCCGTTGATTTTTCCTCAATTAAATTGGTCAAATAAGGCCCTGAAGAATTCAAGCACATGCCTGGATTTTTCTATTAATCCCAGCAAGAGTGGAGTGTTTTTATCTGCTATTCCTCAGCATCTAATGAAACAAATTCTTGAAACCCTGCAATTTAAAGAGGAGTATCAGCTTGTTAGATATTTGGGACTTTCTCTTCTTTCTAGAAACTTAACACTAAAGGACTGCCATCCATTAATAAATTTCAAGGTAGAATCAACTTATGGGCTTCAAAGAAACTCACATTTTAGGGAGATTGCAACTCCAAAAATGCGGGCTCATTATGGGTAGCTTGGGTTCATTTTGAACCTTTTGGAGGCTTTCCGGTCTAAAAAAATGAATATACATGTGCACACACTCAAAGAGTGTTTAGAGGCTTTTGGACTCTGACACCGTTAAGGTTTAATTGATGATTATAGACTGTTCTTGGCTCACTGATACTGTGATACAGCATCAGATGCACCACTATTTTTAATGAAATAAATGAATGCGAATTTGGTTGTAAATGAACCAAGCTCTTTGTAAATAGTTCGAACTTACTCAAGTCGGGAAAAAGCTTTTTTATTTTTGTTTGTTTAGAAAACAAGCAAAGTTCAAACTTTAATTTTAGGCTCATTTATTAAACGAGCCAAGCTCAAACATAATAATGTGTTTGTGAACAAGCTCAAGAACACAATAGCTCAATTTAACTATATATAGTATTATATTTTATATGTAAACTTGTCTAAAAATATATTAATATAGACTCCAAATTGAATTGTATAATTTTGTTAATAGGTACATATGATGGCAAATTATTATTTGTAATTTATTGATAATATAAATAGTCTATTCGTAGTAACTTATTGATGATATAAATAGTTTATTTGTAATAAAAAAATCATGGAATTGTGAAGAAGTAAAACATTTTAGTCATGATTTTACAATATATAGAGAAACAATAAGCTAATCAAGTAGCTAGTAAACAAGCTCGAGCTTGCTCGACAAGAGAATGAATACAAAATCTTGTTTGATGATGAGCTTGAGCTTGGTTCATGTTAGAAAAAAAAAAGTTTGAACTTTTGATATTTGGCTCGGCTCGGCTCATTTGCAGCCTTAGTAGTGAATTCATAAAGAAAAATAAATAATAAAAAAAGGTGTTGCCGATACATTGGCACATGTCATTGCAAAAACCATGGACTTTTTTTTTTTTTTTTTTTTTAAATTTAAGAAAAAGAAAAGTACAAATCCTTAATTTCCAAAAGTCATAATTTCGTGATTATTGGTGTCTTTTTTAGATTTTTTAAATTGAAAATGGAAAATTATATTTTAAACCACATAATTAATTTATGGTTGGATTTAAGTTAAATACACATTTTCATAAATTTTTAATTATATTCTACACTTTAAAAAAATGTTTTAATTCAAATCATATGTACATCTATTTACAATGACATCATTACTGGACATTAGTTCATTTTAAACCACACGATTTATTTTTTCCTTGGGTAAATTGCAAATTACACTTCTAAAGTTTGGGAGTATTTGGATTTTACATTATGAAATTTCAGAATTTGGATTTTTCTCCCTAAAATTTGGAAGTGTTTGGATTTTACACTTCCAAATTCTGAAACTTTAGGGTGAAAAATCACCCCCAAACTTTAGGGAGTAACATCTAAATACTTCTAAAATTTAGAGAGTAAAATTCAAATTTTGAAAATCTGGATTTAAAATTCAAACAACCTCAAACTTCAAGGGGTAAAATTCAAATTCTAAAATTTCAGAGTGCATAATTCAAAACCTCCCAAATTTTAGAGATATAGTTTGCAATTTACCCTTTTTTTTTTTATAGAACCACGTATTATGGGTTTATCACTAGCATAGTGCATATTGCTGTGCTAGAATAAGATAAAAAGCTAGGTCACAAGAGAGGTCGAAGATGAAGCTAATACAAGGGACACAATGAGTTGAGTGATGAGATACATGGAAAAGCCAAATATCAATGAAGTTTTGAGGAAAGAAACTAATGCAAGACAATGAAAGTGAACGTAATAGGGAACGAAAGAAAGATAGGAGTAAAAAAAAAAATCTAAAGTTATTTCAATTCTACCAGGAATCAAAATCTTCTGTCCCATAGATTGTTGTTCAGGGAAATTATATTTTACTCCCCTAAACTATACTACATATTACATTTTACACCACAAAATTTTCAAATGCACGTTTTGTACCCCAAACTATGAACTTTGTTACACTTTGCACCTCGACGTTAAGTTTGTTGTTAACTTGGATGGAAATTCAAAGTTTAGGGTGCAAAATGTAATTAGGAGTATAATTTATGGTGGTAAAGTGTAATTTCTCTTTTATTTTTAAGGGATTGGGAAGTGGGGCAATTAAGTCTTGTCATATTTTTCCATTCAAATTAATAGCAAACTTGATGTCAGAGTGCAAAGTGTAACAATGATCATAGTTTAGGATGTAAATCATGCATTTGAAAATTTTAGGGTGCAAAGTATAATTGGGTGTATAGTTCAGGATAGTAAAGTATAATACAAGAAAAAAAAATGACACTAGGCTTTTTTCCCTTTTCAACTTAATAGGAGAAGCAAACATTAATGCCTCAAGTAAACATGTTAATACCTAAGTCATAGACAGCTCTCCCTCTCTGTTCTACATATATAAACTCTCCCTCTCTCTGTTTCTCGGCTCCTCCACTAATGGCTGAAGGGTCTGATAGATGCTAATTTTGGGGTTTGTTGTGGATTAATCTCTTTTGGGGATAACCCATTTTGATTTTTGTTCAATTAGGTAAAGGGTTGGAGAGAAAAAGGTTTATCTTTGTTGTGAAATTTTTTGTTCCTATCCACGTGCAAAGCAAGAATGTGTTCATATTCATTCCTATGCAACCAAATCTGAGACTTTGAAATTTGAAATTTTCAACGATTTCTCAAACAATAACTTTATCTAATTCAACAAAATTAGAGAAAGGTTTAAGATGTCGAGTTGTATACTAATTTCAACCAAATTTAACTTGGAAGTTTTAAATATATTTCAAATAGGGTTTTTTTTTTTTTTTAGGTTAAACAAGCTCAAGATATTAAGAAACAACTGTTCTATTAAAAAAAGCTCGGCTTTATCGAAAGTTAGCAAACTTGCCACCATACACGATGGGTTATTCTAAATAAGAAAGTCAGTTTTTTTTACAACTCCCATTTTAGCTAGACTGTCAGCTTGGCTTCCCTGTAAATATGAGTCACTGTGCAGTTAGAAAGGAGCTCATCAGGTTTCTGAAATCAGTTAAAAGAGTTTCTGACATAAGATTTACAGAGTAGATTGAAAAGCATATAAACAAGTACTGCTACATCCAATTCTATATTAATGTTCTCAAGGTTCAATTGTCGAGCCAGAGAAAAGGCCATCTTTAAGGCCCATAGCTCAGCCATAGTGCTAGAAATACTTCCAAGTTTCCTTCAAAACTAGAAATCCATTCCTCGTTACTACTATACAGTACCCTATGACCACCTGCCTTCTTAGGTTTCCCAAAAATAGATTCATCCGTGTCGAGCTTAACCCAGCCTGGAATGGTTTTTTTTTTTTAATCATTTAACTTAGACTTGGGTTCTATTTGGTTTGTTGGAGTTATCAGGAACAATAGCAAAGAATTCGGCTTCTTTCTTGATACAATAAGAGTATGTGTTTGGGTCAATTCTTCCAGATTGGAAAATAAACTTATTTCGTTGGAGCCACATCAGTCATATAGCTTTGGGGGTACGCAATCTTCCAATGTATATGAGGCTACGAGAGAAATGAGACTCGTCATTATTTTTTATACAATCCAACAGTGGGATCCCAAAAAAAAAAAAAATCCTGCCTTGCATCACTAATGCCCAAGTTTCTCCAAATATGGGTAATTGACTCAGCATACATACCACACAATTCACAAGTAGTATCTAGGTTAAAACCCCTTGAACCTAAAACTTCTCTAGTAGGCATGCTATAGTGAGAGCATAACCAAAGAAAGAATATTATTCTTGACATAGTTTTAGAGTTCTAGACCCACAAGTTAAAAGTATCCAGGTTCAAAGGGTTTAAGCCTTTAGCAAATTAGATAGGCCGATTTGAGAGAGAAATTTTCATCCTTAGAAAAAGCCCATATGTGTAAATCTTCCTGCAATTGATTTGAAGCAAGGAGAATCCCTTTAATTTCCTGCATGATGTAATCCGGTAAAACAAAGGAAATCCCTATATCATTAGAAAGGAAATCCTTAACAAAGTGTTGAGGTCCAAAATATCACAAGTATTGTGTTAAGGCCCAAACTATTACAAAATTAAAATTTAGAACCTCTTTCGGCCTTTAAAGAAGGGACAAGGCCCAAATCCACCAATCAAGGTCTACTTAAAATAAGTAGGAGGGGATCCAAACCCATGAATGGGCAAGCTTCGAGCCTTAGAAAATAAAGGAAAAGGAAAAAGGAAGCTCAACCCAGCCCTTGTAAGGAAAATTTGCTGGGGAGCCTAGAAAGGGACTGGACCAGGATACCTTGAGACTCTCGGAAGCCTGGGATCCTCAAGATATGCAGAAAGAAATTAGCTGGGATTGGGACAGCTCAAGGGAGCATGCTTATGGACACAAAGAAAGAAGGTGGATATGTCTTATTAGCCGCCCATGGTTAAGAAAAAAACTGATGACTTAGGAATTAGCATTTCATGAAAAGAAGCCTAGTACCTCGGAGAACGCAGGAAGGTGGACATGAAGAAGGTAGTTAGGGATCTTTTAGCCTGACAGAGAGGAATCTGCCCATTTAGAGAAAATGACAAAAAGTGAAGCATCCAAAAAGGTGGGTCTGAAAAGTAGCATCTAGAAGTCTTGGAAAAAGAAGATTGGAAGTCATCCTTTAGGACCTCCCAAAAGAGGAAGGTCAGCTGGGAGCTTTTGGGGAGGAAACCTCAAAAGATGAAAAATAATGAGAAAATAAGAAAGGGACCAACCACCAATGTTGCTGACACAATATTGATTGTGGTACCCAAGGCAACAAATGGGAGGAATCAGTGATACACCAAAAACCCTAAGAAGACACTATAAAAAGGGATGGAGCCAACAGTAAAAACCGATCAGCAATAGAGAATCAAAGCAAAAATATCCTTTGAAAAACTTCCTTAGAATTCAAAAAGGGAGAAAAGAGGGAAAACACAATGAGAGATCCTGAGACATGCACTAGAGGATACACTTAGATTCAAAAGGATTCAAACACTACAAGTCTTAGAAGCCTAAAAGAGCTATCTAAGTCTGTGACTTTTGAACTTATTTGGACCTCGTGGCATATCCTCATGGAGAAAGGACTCAATGTACTAAAATTCAAAATTTAATGAAATATTATCATTCTAAGAATCCCTGACATCTTATTTACTTTTTTACTATTCCTTTACCGTTCCTTACTGTACAATATATATATATATATATTTTGTATGTATGAATGTGTGTTGTAGGATCCATATTTTGTGCGCAACTTGGTTTGTAATCAATCCAACACAGCTACGGTAAACCAAGCCCAATCCACCAAATAACAAAAATCAAGCCTGGGATCTTTGTTTTTACTTGGGCCTGGGTACTGTAAAAAAAAGAACCCACACAAAGATGTTCCCTTCCCCATCCATTAGAGGGACTTCAATTTGTTTCCTAAGAGGGCCTGAAGCCAACCAGAAATCATCCCAAACTTATAGAACCAACGAGTTCAATGGAAGATTAGAAATAGTTCAAGGAATTAAAAGGGAAGGAAGAACAGAGAATAAGAAGAAGATAAGAGATAGAGAGACAAAATGAAGTTGCATTATTCTCATATGAATTGTACAATCTCCTCTTCTTCCAATATAACTATATAAGCACCCCTGCACTAACTAACTAACTAACACCTGGCATAACCAACTAACAGCTAGCAATCCAACTCATCCTAACTGACAACTGCTATAACTAACTCATTCACAACCTCACTATCAGCTACACCACAGCAACACACTACTCAGCAATCACTCACTAAGCACAAGCACTCCACTAAGCACAAGCACTCAGCAACACAGGCACTCCAAATAATGTCCAACACAAACACTCACAGCTTCCCAATTGGAAATTGACCGTTTTAATCTTTTGTTAAACACTACACCCCCTTCCTTACAAGCTGCCAAGATTCGAGATGCAGGTAATCCCCTTCCCCTTTCACTAATTAATTCTGGAAGGCGTATGATATTATTTAATAAGCATTTGAGCCCAAGATGCATTTGAGTTCATAATATTTGCGTGAATGGAATCCTTAAATTAGGCTATATAAAATTGCAGAAGGGTATAGAGAAAAAGGTTTCTAGAACTGATATACGTATCCCTCTTTTGCTCTCGGTGTTTCTCTAATATTTTTCTGCACATTACAATGAGAGCAAAGACTCATATATATATATTGGCATGTCATGCAACCGATGGAAATGAATAGGTTTACAACAATAATTTCTTTTTTAAAGATCACACATGATAGTGCTTTTTTTTTTTTTTTTTTTTTTTTTGTTGAGAATAACACCTAATAGAATTTTCGGTTTTAAAAAGTTACAACTTGACACATAATTCTCCATATAAAATGATTTTCTTAAAAATGAATATTTTGAATAGAGCTGGCTAAAATCAAAACAATCCAAAATTTTAACTTATTAAAAGTTCTAAAAATATACTTTATTCATTTTGTTTTAAGTGTTTATAATAGCATCACGCATTATGTTGATATCGGTAACTTAGGCAAAAGATGATGCTAATTAGACCAGTGGCGAAGCCAAAATTTTTTGCTAGGAGGGGCCAAGCTAATTGTAATAAAGCTCTCTTGTCTAACCCTTAACTATATAAAGATGTATCCTACATTCTTTCCTAATTCCGAATTAGTAATTTGGAGAAATTACACTTTACTTAGTTGTGGTTTGCCCGAAAAACACTTTGCCTACTTGTGGTTTAAAAATTGACACTTTATCCACCTGAGGTTAGCTCCGTTTGTCTTTAGTTACCTACCTCTGTTAAAAATAAAGGTAAATTTGTAATTTTGTTACTCTTTTATGTCTCTCTCCTCTCAAAACATAAAAAACTAAAAAAATTAAAGGAAAAGAAGATCTAAAAGCTAGGTTTTGTAAAAATTAAAACCTAACTTTTAAATCTTCTTTTCATATATCAACTTCTAGATCTATTTTAACACTTTGTGCCATAAAATGTTACTATTGGGTTCCCCTCATAACCTTGGTCGCACTTGCAACGGTACCTAGGCCTATTTTTTGAATCCTCACAATGGCTATTCTCTCTGCATACTTTGTTCTGAGCAACTTCACAGTTCTCGCAACCAATAGCCCAATCAAGAACCATCGGATGGGAAATATTTTTTTGTAGACTTGTAAGATAATCTAAGGAGAAATTAAACTGGTCTTTTCGGATAGCAAAGGCAAAGCTACATGGATTATTGAAAGCCAGACTTGTTTGTGGCCATTAAAGATCTTTTCTTCTACAGTAATATTTATCAAACCTCCTAGAATATCCATCTGGCAACACCCAATCCCAGAGCAATTTCCATCGACTACATCACTTTTTCTTTGACATTAGGTCAGGCAGCTAGAGCTCTTTTAATTTTTGGGTTTTAATTTTTAGGTTAGAAGATATAGAAGTTGATACATGAAAAGAAGATTTAAAAGTTAGGTTTTAATTTTTACAAAACCTAGCTTTTAGATCTTCTTTTCCTTTAATTTTTTTAGTTTTTTATATTTTGAGAGGAGAGAGACATAAAAGAGTAACAAAATTACAAATTTATTCTTATTTTTAAGGGAGGTGGGTAACTGAAGACAAACGGAGCTAACCTCAGGTGGGTAAAGTGTCAATTTTTAAACCACAGGTAGGCAAAGTGTTTTCCGGGCAAAC
This sequence comes from Castanea mollissima, assembly GCA_014183005.1. Taxonomy (NCBI): domain Eukaryota; kingdom Viridiplantae; phylum Streptophyta; class Magnoliopsida; order Fagales; family Fagaceae; genus Castanea; species Castanea mollissima. Next base: position 42,682,397 of record JACAVU010000005.1, read on the forward strand.
CACAGGTGGGTAAAGTGTAATTTCTCCTAGTAATTTTTAATTTAAAATTAATTTTTTAGCGATCTTTGATGTTATTAAAATTTTCTCATAAATTATTTTTAATACTTTGAAAATATAAATATTAAATTTTAATCTAAGTATATATCTTTTAAATTTTTTTTTATTAAAGAGTATAGTGTATATAATGAGACAATTTATCTCAATATCTTTATTGTTTACGCGTTAAACTATTGTGAAATATAAATAAAGATTTCCTACTACTAAAACATTTGCCACAACTTGATGAAGTAGTTGACAATAAGTGATGGATCATCACTTTTACATGAACTAACTACATTTTCTCTAGTACTCACCATCAATAAATTTAGAGATGTAACAAAAATTATGATACAAAAATTGTATCCCAAGACTTTTAATATTATTATTATATATATGCAAAACCACTGTTATCATATCATGATATAAAATAAAATAGAATAATTTAATATAAAATAAAATAAAATATTCTAAGTTACTAGTGCAAGAAAGATGTAAACACCCAGATGCTTTTAACTAGAGGTGTAATCGGTTCGGTTCGGTCGGTGTTGAATGCAATTTTTGCACCAAATCGAAAATTTTGGTTTTACTTTTTGAGAACCGAAACCAATTTGTAAGGAGCATTTGGTTTGGTTCCATTCTGTTGGGTTTCGGTGTTTGGGATGTGAGAAACAAAAGCAATTAAAGAAAAAAGAAGAATTTTTTTTTCATCAAACAGAGAAATAATTGGAACACAATTATAGTACAACAACTAACAAGAAAAGCAAAACCAACACAAACCCTGTTTTCAACACAAAATACAGAGCAACACAACCAAAAACATAAAACACAAACTAAAATTAAGCCACCATCTCCAACAAAAGGCAGCAAAGCAAAATCAAGAAGACATACCCATAGCAACCAAGAGAGAGAATTGATGCTGGAAGAAACAAAATCAAGAAGACATACCCATAGCAAGAAACCAAGAGAGAGAATCGGTGCTGGAAGAAATGAGAAAAATAAGATCAATGGATATTAAAAAAAGAAAAGAAAAAAAGATGCAAGGTATGTGTTTATGAGAGGGAGAGAAAATTGGGGACGGGCGGTTGGAATGAGGGGTGGCTGGAATGACTATTTCTCTATTAGGGTTATAACTTATAAGATGCTAGGGTTTAAATTTTTTTAAAAAAACTCAAAAAGGGTAGCGCAAAGGCTCGAACTTGAGATTAAAAGGCTGAAACATGTGAATCATTCCACTAACCTACTCACTATATTTATGTTTTAAACTTATGTATGTATGTATGTATGTATGTATGTATGTATGTATGTATGTATGTATGTATGTATGTATATTGCAGTGGATTTACGAAGGGAAATGTCACATGTAGCTGTAATGGTATCTGTAACTGTTGAGGATGAATTAGCCATAATAGTTTCTAAAAAGCAGAACTGTTTTACTAAGGTCTGACAGGACTAAAACGCCACTTCTAGGCTCACACGTCCACAAGATTACTCAGGAAAAATAGGTTCTTTGAAACTTTGAGAACAACCCCTTAGTGTTCTACTTGATTATCAAATCCAGTATTCTGATGTGATAAATACAGAGGATCCACTTATTGTGGCAACAGTAAATCATAGAGCATACTAATCAGGACAATAATCAAAATATACTGATCAAAGGAGGGTGAAACTAGTTACGAGGCTCTAATACCAACTATAAGTAAGGGACAAATAAACTGACAATGGGAGTGTAAGAAGATCATGGAAGCTTATTAATGACATATATTACTAAGATACTATAGAAAATAACATGAAAACATGGAATAGAACATAGAACGAGATACAATAAACTGAGGGATATTATTAGATTGAACAAGCTTTTTACAGAACTGGAAGACATAAACTGGAAAATATTACATCACAGAGCATACTAATTAGGACAATAATCAAAGTATTAAGTAAGGGACAAACAAACTGACAATGGGAGTGTAAGAAGATCATGGAAGCTTATTAATGGCATATATTACTAAGATACTATAGAAAATAACATGAAAACATGGAATAGAACATAGAACGAGATACAACAAACTGAGGGATATTATTAGATTCAACAAGCTTTTTACAGGACTAGAAGACATAAACTGGGAAATATTACATAAGGTTTTCTTTTTTCTTGCTAACTCTCTCTAATTCTGCTAATCTAAGGATGCAAGAGGCCTATTTATAAGCAATAATTTACACAAATATTTTACATTCAGAAGATAATCTTTGAGTTGTGAAGGCCGGCTTGTTCTTGACATGTGTCCAAAGGAATGGGGGTCTTGGGATTGGAGTGACAAATGTCCTCTGGAATCAAGGGTGCCAGTGCAGTAGTTATCCTCCTCCGGATATGTTACTGACAAGAGATAAATATGATGTGCAAAAAGGAGAAGAAAGTCTTGCAAGGTTGACATTTGTGATCATAAGGCAATAGATACGGTAAACAAACCTAATGTAGGGAAAGTAAAAAAGTCCACATTGATGGCTTTGTTGAAAGTCCACACTAGTGGCTTCTGACTCCTTTTTTTTTTTTTTTGAATGTGTGTGTGTGTGTATATATATATATATATATATTTAGTTATCCCATCCATCTCTACCTTGGAACAATTCTTCATCAACATCTACATCTGGATCATGATTATGATAGTAAGGGTCATCATAGCCAATTACAGGATTAGGCATCTCCCAATGGTCTTCATGTGGCCATTGCTGTCTGCAAACATCTGGGTCGGCTAGTACTATGTCTGGGAAGATTCCCTGATTGAGAGATTCTGCCATTGTGAGGGAATATTGACAAGATATCCAAGACACGTCCATATATGTGTGAAGAGTACCATCAGCATTAGTCACCCAATGTATATTTGTAGGGTGGAGGATTCCTTCTGCCCGAACATAATTTTTGGAATTTAGCTTGGCTACTATACATGCAGAAGTAATTTTGTGACCAAAACGGGGGTGTTCTATTTTGGAATACTTGAACCATTGGCCATCATGAGCATCATTTTTCAAAATTTCAGACCAGAATTTGTGAAAATATTTATTTTCACGAGGGAAAATGTATGAGTAAAATTCTGGTTCCAAATGGAGGCATAAGTAGTACTCATTGAGTAAGTACCACATGTAGAGGTAGTGTACAGCAGTCCAATTTGTTATCCAAAAGGCAAATGGAGTTTTCCATGGTTGTTCAATGTTTGGAAAAATGGCAAGGAAATGACGTTGGTGTTCTTTGAGGTAATCATGGAGGACTCTAATGATTCTTTTGGATCTGGCTTGAAGGGTTAAGGTCTTTATTTGGTATTTTATTTCTGGGGGAAGTGTTTCTATCATATTAAGGATATCATTAGGGTCTGCAGTAGAAGGGCCAGAAGATGAGGATGGATCTGTGATTGGACATACACATAAAGGTGGATGAATTATTGTGGTGTGAAGGACTAGAGGCTTTATAGAAAGGTAATCAGTGATAAGGTTATCTGTACCTTTGATATGTTTCACTTGGAAAGACCATTGTGAAAACCAATTTGACCATCTGAGTAACTGAGGATGTGGAAGCATTTTTCTTTTGAATTGGAGCATTTTAGGAAAAGAGAACATGTCCATTTCTACAAGAAAATTGTGGCCAAGGAGGTGAAACTAAAACTTTTCAATTCCATGTTTGACTGCCAGGATTTCTTTGAAAGTAGAATGGTAATGAAGCTGTGAAGACTTGAATGCACTGCTTTTATATCCACAAATATTTCTTTTGTCATCAATTTCTTCAAAGAGAGCTGCTGCCCAATACTCATCACTTGCATCTGTCTGTAGAACTCGTTTGCCAGTACCTGGAATCTGCAAAGGGGAAGGTTTTCCAGCTAATTTTTTCAATTGTTAGACTGCTTCTGTATGAAATGGACTCCATTCTGGGGGGGATTTTTTCAAAAATTTAGACAAACAATCCCTGTGTTTGGAGATTTTTGGGATGAAGTCTGACATGTGATTAACAATTCCAAGAAACTGTTGGATCTGTTTGTTGCCGGTGAGCGTATTTGGAAATTCACTAAGAGAAACTGCTATGTGGGGCTGCAAAGTGTACTTTCCATCAGAAATGTTTACGCCCAAAAAGTCAATAGAAGATACTCCTATGACCATTTTCTTTTCTGAAAGCATTACCCCTTGAGCTTTTACTAAATTGTAGAATTCAGTAAGCAATTGTTCATGGGATGCTGCATCTTTTGAAAATAGGAGAATATCATCTATATAGATCAATGCATTTGACAAAAGAGGTTGGAACAATGTTACCATTGCTTTTTGGAATTGAGATGGAGCATTTTTAAGGCCAAAAGGCATGACAGTCCATTGATAATGGTGGTCTGGGATGCAAAATGTTGTCTTGTATCTTTCTTCTGGATGGATTCCTAATTGCCAGAATCCTATGAGAAGGCCTCTACCTGTAAGTGGGGATCCAAGGACTTGGTGTCTAATGGTAAGAGTTGGAAAAATTCGAATGCGAATGGGCTTACTTTTCTGAGTGATCAGAAATGTTTCTCCATTGGCTGTTCTGAACATTTGATGATGAGGTAGCCAAAAGTTTTCGGGTAATATCTTAGGATGGAGAATTGTTACTGCTGCTCTTGTATCAAACAAGGCTATTACCGGTATGGGTCTGGAATAAGTATCAAGGAGGAAGCTTGGTGTGGGGCCAGTTAGTGGAGCTATTGGTGTGTGAAGCTTTCAATGTTAACAAGCATGCTGAACAAGTCCGAGAAAAGCTTAGATTGGTAATTAATTACCAAGATCTTAATCATTTCCTTGCTGATGACAAGTTCCCTTTGCCAAACAAAAGTGCCCTTTTCCAACATCTTTCCCATGCTAAAGTCTTTTCAAAGTTTGATCTCAAAGCAGGATTCTGGCAATTAGGAATCCATCCAGAAGAAAGACACAAGACAACATTTTGCATCCCAGACCACCATTATAGATGGACTATCATTCCTTTTGGCCTTAAAAATGCTCCATCTCAATTCCAAAAAGCAATGGTAACGCTGTTCCAACCGCTTTTGTCAAATGCATTGATCTATGTAGATGATATTCTCCTATTTTCAAAAGATGCAGCATCTCATGAACAATTGCTTACTGAATTCTACAATTTAGTAAAAGCTCAAGGGATAATGCTTTCAGAAAAGAAAATGGTCATAGGAGTATCTTCTATTGACTTTTTGGGCGTAAACATTTCAGATGGGAACTACACTTTACAACCCCACATAGCAATTTCTCTTAGTGAATTTCCAGATACGCTCACCAGCACCAAACAGATCCAGCAGTTTCTTGAAATTGTTAATTACATGTCAGACTTCATCCCAAAAATCTCCAGACACAGGGATTGTTTGTCTAAATTGTTGAAAAAATTCCCCCTAGAATGGAATCCAGTTCATACAGAAGCAGTCCAAAAATTGAAAAAATTAGTAGGAAAACTTCCTCCTTTGCAGATTCTAGGTACTAGCAAACGAGTTCTACAGATAGATGCGAGTGATGAGTATTGGGCAGCAGCTCTCTTTGAAGAAATTGATGACAAATGAAATTGATGACAAAAGAAATATTTGTGGATATAAAAGCGGTGCATTCAAGCCTTCAGAGCTTCATTACCATTCTACTTTCAAAGAAATCCTGGCAGTTAAACATGGAATTGAAAAGTTCCAGTTTCACCTCTTTGGCCACAATTTTCTTGTAGAAATGGACATGTCCTCTTTTCCTAAAACGATCCAATTCAAAAGAAAAATGCTTCCACATCCTCAGTTACTCAGATGGTCAAATTAGTTTTTACAATGGTCTTTCCAAGTCAAACATATCAAAGGTACAGATAACCTTATTGTTGATTACCTTTCTAGAAAGCCTCCAGTCTTCCACACCATAATAATTCCTCCACCTTTATGTGCATATCCAATAACAGATCCATCCTCATCTTTTGGCCCTTCTACAACAGCCCCTAATGATATCCTCAATATGATAGAAACACTTCCCCCAGAAATAAAAGACCAAATAAAGACCTTGACCCTTCAAGCCAGATCCAAAAGAATCATTAGAGTCCTCCATGATTACCTCAAAGAACACCAACTTCATTTCCTTGCCATTTTCCCAGACATTGAACAACCATGGAAAACTCCATTTGCCTTTTCGATAACAAATTGGACTGTTGTACACTACCTCTACATGTGGTATTTACTCAATGAGTACTACTTGTGCCTCCATTTGGAACTAGAATTTTACTCATACATTTTCCCTCGTGAAAATAAATATTTTCACAAATTCTGGTCTGAAATTTTGAAAAATGATGCTTATGATGGCCAATGGTTCAAGTATTCCAAAATAGAACACCCCCGTTTTGGTCACAAAATTACTTCTGCATGTATAGTAGCCAAGCTAAATTCCAAAAATTATGTTCGGGCAGAAGGAATCCTCCACCCTACAAATATACATTGGGTGACTAATGCTGATGGTACTCTTCACACACACATGGACGTGTCTTGGATATCTTGTCACTATTCCCTCACAATGGCAGAATCTCTCAATCAGGGAATCTTCCCAGACATAGTACTAGCCGACCCAGATGTTTGCAGACAGAAATGGCCACATGAAGACCATTGGGAGATGTCTAACCCTTTAATTGGCTATGATGACCCTTACTATCATAATCATGATCCAGATGCAAATGTTGATGAAGAATGGTTCCAAGGTAGAGATGGGTGCGATGACTATATATATATATATATATATATGTATACACACATTCAAAAAAAAAAAAAAAAGGAGTCAGAAGCCATTATTGTGGACTTTCAACAAAGCCATCAACGTGGACTTTTTTACTTTCCCTACATTAGGTTTGTTTACCGTATCTATTGCCTTATGATCACAAATGTCAACCTTGCAAGACTTTCTTCTCCTTTTTTCACATCATATTTATCTCTTGTCAACAATATATCCGGAGGAGGATAACTACTACACTGGCATCGTTGATTCCAAAGGACATTTGCCACTCCAATCCCAGGACCCCCACTCCTTTGGACACATGTCGAGAATAAGCCGGGCCTCAGAACTCAAAGATTATCTTCTAAATGTAAAATATTTTTGTAAATTATTGCCAATAAAAAGGCCTCTTGCATCCTTAGATCGGTAGAGTTAGAGAGAGTTAGCAAGAAAAAAGAAAACCTTATGTAATATTTCCGAGTTTATGTCTTCCAGTCCTGTAAAAAGTTGTTGAATCTAATAATATCCCTCCATTTGTTGTATCTCATTCTATGTTCTATTCCATGTTTTCGTGCTATTTTCTATAGTATCTTAGTAACATATGCCATTAATAAGCTTCCATGATCTTTTTACACTCCCCTTGTCAGTTTGTTTGTCTCTTACTTATATAGTTTCCATGATCTTCTTACACTCCCATTGTCAGTTTGTTTGTCCCTCACTTAAAGTTGGATGGTTCCAAAGTAGAGATGGGTGGGATGACTAAAGATTGATATATATATATATATATATATATATATATATATATATATATATATATATATATATATATACTTTTAAAAAAAAGAGTTAAAAGCCACTATTGTGGACTTTCAATAAAGCCATCAATGTGGACTTTTTTACTTTCACTACATTAGGTTTGTTTATCGTATCTATTGCCTTATGATCACAAATGTCAACCTTGCAAGACTTTCTTCTCCTTTTTCCACATCATATTTATCTCTTGTCAGCAACATATCCGGAGGAGGATAACTACTACACTGGCACAGTTGATTCTAGAGGACATTTGTCACTCCAATCCCAGGACCCCCACTCCTTTGGACACATGTCGAGAACAAGCCGGCCCTCAGAACTCAAAGATTATCTTCTAAATGTAAAATATTTTTGTAAATTATTGCCAATAAGAAGGCCTCTTGCATCCTTAGATCGGTAGAGTTAGAGCGAGTTAGCAAGAAAAAAGAAAACCTTATGTAATATTTCCGAGTTTATGTCTTTCAGTCCTGTAAAAAGTTGTTGAATCTAATAATATCCCTCAGTTTGTTGTATCTCGGTCTATGTTCTATTCCATGTTTTCATGCTATTTTCTACAGTATCTTAGTAATATATACCATTAATAAGCTTCCATGATTTTCTTACACTCCCATTGTCAGTTTGTTTGTCCCTTACTTATAGTTAGATGGTTCCAAAGTAGAGATAGGTGGGATGACTAAAGATATATATATATATATATATATATATATATATATACATTCAAAAAAAAAAAAAAAAAAGAGTCAGAAGCCACTATTGTGGACTTTCAACATTGCCATCAATGTGGACTTTTTTACTTTCCCTACATTAGGTTTGTTTACCGTATCTATTGCCTTATGATCAGAAATATCAACCTTGCAAGACTTTCTTATCCTTTTTCCACATCATATTTATCTCTTGTAAGCAACATATCCGAAGGAGGATAACTACTACACTGGTACCCTTGATTCCAGAGGACATTTGTCACTCCAATCCCAGGACCCCCACTCCTTTGGATACATGTCAAAAACAAGCCGGCCCTCATAACTCAAAGATTATCTTCTAAATGTAAAATATTTTTATAAATTATTGCCTATAAATAGGCCTCTTGGATCCTTAGATCGATAGAGTTAGAGAGAGTTACCAAGAAAAAAGAAAACCTTATATAATATTTCCGGGTTTTTGTCTTCTAGTTTTGTAAAAAGCTTGTTGAATCTAATAATATCCTTCAGTTTGTTGTATCTCGTTGTATGTTGTATTCCATGTTTTATGTTATTTTCTTTAGTATCTAAGTAATATATGCCATTAATAAGCTTCCATGATCTTTTTGCACTTCCATTGTCAGTTTGTTTGTCCCTTACTTATATAGTTTCCATGATCTTCTTATGATCACAAGAGTCAACCTTGCAAGACTTTCTTCTGAATGTAAAATATTTTTGTAAATTACTACCTATAAATAGGCCTCTTGCATCCTTAGATTGGCAGAATTAGAGAGAGTTAGCAAGAAAAAAGAAAACCATATGTAATATTTCCAAGTTTATGTCTTCCAGTCCTGTAAAAAGCTTGTTGAATCTAATCATATCCCTCCGTTTGTTGTATCTCGGTCTATGTTCTATTCCATGTTTTCATGCTATTTTCTATAGTATCTTAGTAATATATGCCAATAATAAGCTTCCATGATCTTCTTACACTCCCATTGTCAGTTTGTTTGTCCCTTACTTATAGTTGGATGGTTCCAAGGTAGAGATGGGTGGGATGACTAAAGATATATATATATATATATATATATATATATATATATATATACACACACACACATTCAAAAAAAAAAAAAAGTCAGAAGCCACTATTGTGGACTTTCAACAAAGCCATCAATGTGGACTTTTCTACTTTCCCTACATTAGGTTTGTTTACCGTATCTATTGCCTTATGATCGCAAATGTCAACCTTGCAAGACTTTCTTCTCCTTTTTCCACATCATATTTATTATCTCTTGTCAGCAACATATCCAGAGGAGGATAACTACTGCACTAGCACTGTTGATTCCAGAGGACAATTGTCACTCCAATCCTAGGACCCCCACTCCTTTGGACATATGTCAAGAACAAGCCGGGCCTCACAACTCAAAGATTATCTTCTGAATGTAAAATATTTTTGTTAATTATGGCCTATAAATAGGCCTTGTGCACCCTTATATAGACAGAGTTAGAGAGAGCTAGCAAGAAAAAAGAAAACCTTATGTAATATTTTCCAGGTTATGTTTTCTAGTCCTGCAAAAAGCTTATTGAATCTAATAATATCCCTCAGTTTGCTGTATCTCGTTGTACATTCTATTCCATGTTTTCATGTTATTTTCTATAGTATCTTAGTAATATATGCCATTAATAAGCTTCCATGATCTTCTTACACTCCCATTGTCTGTTTGTTTGTCCCTTACTTATAGTTGCATGGTTCCAAAGTATAGATGGGTGGGATGCCTAAAGATAGATATATATATATATATTATATATATATATATATATATATATATATTGATTCAAAAAAAAAAAAAAAGAGTCAGAAGCCAGTATTGTGGACTTTCAACAAAGCCATCAATGTGGACTTTTTTACTTTCCCTACATTAGGTTTATTTACTGTATCTATTGCCTTATGATCACAAGTGTCAACCTTGCAAGACTTTCTTCTCCTTTTTTCACATCATATTTATCTTTTGTCAGCAACATATTCGAAGGAGGATAACTACTGCACTGGCACCCTTAATTCCAAAGGACATTTGTCACTCTAATCCTAGGACCCCCACTCCTTTGGACACATGTCAAGAACAAGCCGGCCCTCATAACTCAAAGATTATATTCTGAATGTAAAATAGTTTTATAAATTATTGCCTATAAATAGGCCTCTTGCATCCTTAGATTGGCAGAGTTAGAGAGAGTTAGCAAGAAAAAAGAAAACTTTATGTAATATTTCTCAGTTTATGTCTTCCAGTCTAGTGAAAAGCTTGTTGAATCTAATAATATCTCTCAGTTTGTTGTATCTCGTTGTATGTTGTATTCCATGTTTTATGTTATTTTCTATAGTATCTAAGTAATATATGCCATTAATAAGCTTCCATGATCTTTTTGCACTTCCATTGTCAGTTTGTTTGTCCCTTACTTATATAGTTCCCATGATCTTCTTACACTCCCATTGTCAATTTGTTTGTCCCTTACTTATAGTTGGATGGTTCCAAGGTAGAGATGGGTGGGATGACTATATATATATATATATATGCACACATTCAAAAAAAGAAAAAAAAGTCAGAAGCCACTATTTTGGACTTTCAACAAAGCCATCAATGTGGACTTTTTACTTTCCCTACATTTGGTTTGTTTACCGTATCTATTGCCTTATGATCACAAGTGTCAACCTTGCAAGACTTTCTTCTCCTTTTTCCACATCATATTTATCTCTTGTTAGCAACATATCTGGAGGAGGATAACTACTGCACTGGCACCCTTGATTCCAGAGGACATTCGTCACTCTAATCCTAGGACCCCCACTCCTTTGGACACATGTCAAGAACAAGCCAGCCCTCACAACTCAAAGATTATCTTCTGAATGTAAAATAGTTTTGTAAATTATTGCCTATAAATAGGCCTCTTGCATCCTCAGATTGGCAGAGTTAGAGAGAGTTAGCAAGAAAAAAGAAAACTTTATGTAATATTTCTCAGTTTATGTCTTCCAGTCCAGTGAAAAGCTTGTTGAATCTAATAATATCTCTCAGTTTGTTGTATCTCGTTGTATGTTGTATTCCATGTTTTATGTTATTTTCTATAGTATCTAAGTAATATATGCCATTAATAAGCTTCCATGATCTTTTTGCACTTCCATTGTCAGTTTGTTTGTCCCTTACTTATATAGTTTCCATGATCTTCTTACACTCCCATTGTCAATTTGTTTGTCCCTGACTTATAGTTGGATGGTTCCAAGGTAGAGATGGGTGGGATGACTAACGATACATATATATATATACACACACATTCAAAAAAAGAAAGAAAAAAGTCAGAAGCCACTATTTTGGACTTTCAACAAAGCCATCAATGTGGACTTTTTACTTTCCCTACATTAGGTTTGTTTACCGTATCTATTGCCTTATGATCACAAGTGTCAACCTTGCAAGACTTTCTTCTCCTTTTTCCACATCATATTTATCTCTTGTTAGCAACATATCTGGAGGAGGATAACTACTACACTGGCACCCTTGATTCTAGAGGACATTTGCCACTCCAATCCCAAGACCCGCACTCCTTTGGACACATGTCACGAATAAGCCGGCCCTCACAACTCAAAGATTATCTTCTGAATAGAAATTTTTTTGTAAATTATTGCCTATAAATAAGCCTCTTGCATCCTTAGATTGGCAGAGTTAGAGAGAGTTAGCAAAAAAAAAAAAAAAAACCTTATGTAATATTTCCCAGTTTATGTCTTCCAGTCCTATAAAAAGCTTATTGAATCTAATTATATCCCTCTTTTTGTTGTATCTCGTTCTATTTTCTATTCCATGTTTTCATGTTATTTTCTATAGTATTTTTATGCCATTAATAAGCTTCCATGATCTTCTTACACTCCCATTGTCAGTTTGTTTGTCCCTTACTTATAGTTGGATGGTTCCAAAGTAGAGATGGGTGGGATGACTAAAGACGGATATATACATTCAAAAAAAAAAAAAAAAAAAGAGTCAGAAGCCACTATTGTGGACTTTCAACAAAGCCATGAAGGTGGACTTTTTTACTTTCCCTACATTTGGTTTGTTTATCGTATCTATTGCCTTATGATCACAAATGTCAACCTTGCAAGACTTTCTTCTCCTTTTTCCACATTATATTTATCTCTTATTAGCAACATATCCGGAGGAGGATAACTACTGCACTGGCACCCTTGATTCCAGAGGACATTTGTCACTCCAATCCCAGGACCCCCATTTCTTTGGACACATGTCAAGAACATGCCAGCCCTCACAACTCAAAGATTATCTTCTGAATGTAAAATATTTTTGTAAATTATTGCCTATAAATAGGCCTCTTACATCCTTAGATAGGCAGAGTTAGAGAGAGTTAGCAAGAAAAAAGAAAACCTTATGTAATATTTTCCAGTTTATGTCTTCTAAAACCTGTAAAAAGCTTGTTGAATCTAATAATATACCTCAGTTTGTTGTATCTCGTTCTATGTTCTATTCCATGCTTTCATGTTATTTTCTATAGTATCTTAGTAATATATGCCATTAATAAGCTTCCATAATCTTCTTACGCTCCCATTGTCAATTTGTTTGTTCTTAGTAATATATAGTTGGTATCAGAACCTCGTAACCAGTTTCACCCTCCTTTGATCAATATACTTTGATTATTGTCCTTAGTGGTATGCTCTGTGATTTGCAGTTGCCACAATATATGGATCCTCTGTATTTATCACATCAGAACACTGGGTTTGATAATTAAGTAGAATACTTAGGGGTTGTTCTCAAAGTGTCAAAGAACCTATTTTTCCTGAGTCATCTTGTGGACGTGTGAGCCTAAAAGTGGCATTTTAGTCCTGTCAGACCTTAGGAAAACAGTTCTTCTTTTTAGAAACAATTATGGCTAGTTCATCCTCAGCTGTTACAAATACCATTACAACTACATGTGACCTTTCCCTTCGTAAATCCACTGCAGATAGACTAGACTACTTGTATGAAATCTCCCATGTACCTAAAGATAGTAAAATTCCTATTACCGATTTCCCTGTTGTAAATCCTTACACTGTATTTGATAAACCTCAAAATACCTTCAAAAAATCCATAAAAAAGTTTTTAGGTCCTTCTCATCCTTCTAGTGTCAAAGAATATGTCTAAGCTTCTAAATTTGACCAGTTCAATATTCTAGCTAGTGAAAAAGAAAATTTTATCACCCTTGCCCTTCCCCGAGAGTTTGTAACTCCATGGCCAAAACAAGGATACACTCACCTCCATTTTGGTGCAGTAAGATTGGCACTCACCTTCCTCGGCAGAAAAGGACTCCCTATAGCTTCTAGAATTTCTCTTTTTGATTCTAGATTCTTGGAATACCATAATGCAATTATAGGAACCGTCCAAACCACTCTCAATGCAGGAACAGTCTTTGTCACCCTTTTCCCCAATTTTAACGTGTCTCTTAAAGACCCTCACCTTTGTGATGCTCTTAAAGTCCAAGTTCAGATCACAGGAGTTTCACAAGTGCATGATACTTTTGCAGCCACACTCCATTAGCTTGCCTACAGACTCCAAAATCCTGCTTTTGACATAGCTATACAAGAGATAGCCCAGTCTAATGATGCTCTTTTAATCCAAGTCGACCCAAGCATGACGCCTATGTGCACATTTGTTTCAAGACAGTTGAATAAAGAGCAGATGACAAAACTCTTTCCAAAATCATGGATTACGAAATATGAGAATCTTTATCAGGCGGCTCAGCCAATCCAGTCCAATACTCCTTTCTTCATCAAAAAAGAAAATGGTGAAGTTGAAGTTAGGTTTTTCGCAGCCACACCAGAAAAGGATGAAGTAACAGTCTTTCCTACTCAAATGGCTATGATCCAGCCAGTCTCATATGAAGGTCTTGAGGGCCTTCAAATTAAAGCATTTCGAGAAGATGGAAAACCTTGCTATGAAGAAAAATCATTCTCTGGCCATATATGGTGGGATGTTTATGACTGTGCTGATTGTTAAGAAGAAGAAGTCGTTGAAGAAAAGTAGAAAAGACGAAAGAAAAAGTCTTCCCAGTGGCTTCTTAAAGAAAGATATGAGGCAGGAGATCCAGAAGTTGACCTCCTTGGAGAACCCTCTGGAAAGTTTGATTACTATGTCCTCTATCCCAAAACTAGAAAGCAAAAAACTCCATCCCTTTCCCCATGCAGAGAAAATCATGATCAAAACCAACAAAACCAGAAACCACTACTAATTCCATATTACCAGAAAGTCCTCCCCCAAATACCAAAATGTCAACCCAAGCCTACCAGTCAAACCCATAAACAAGAGATCTTACCTTGTTATATGTTTGACCATGCTTCACCTTCCTATTCACAAAATTTTCCTCCTCTTGAAAGTTTTGGCCATCCACAAGCCAACGTCAAACACGTTTGGAAAATCAAAAATCCTGTTGGAACTAATCCCGATGGAACCAAAAAACAGGTTTCTTCAGCTGAAGCAGCTTTAAATTGGCAGGCAGAAAATGTTATTGCATAAAATCAGGTCCTTTCAAAGATCCTTGATAATCAACAAAAGATGACTGAAGCAGTAACTCATACCTTCTCATCTTCAAATTCTCTTATTGAAGATTTGAAGAAAAAAATACAGTCAGTTAAACAAGAATTGGCAATAATTGCCTCCACAGTAAAAGATTTGTCTGTCTCCTTCCTCCTCATTGGGCAAAAAGAAAAAGAGAGAAAACAGTTGTTGATGCAACTCTAGTCTATGGAGAGTTCACAAAAGGTGGCTACCCAAGCTCTTCCAATGCAAGTCTACATGCCTTATCAACCTCGCCAATCATTGTATAAAGATCTGTTCATACCTTTAACTTCACCATTCTCCCCAGTCTCCCCCTACCAGAACCTCCAACCACTAACCATGACACATCCAGCTCACAATCCTTTTAAACCAAGTGGAATTTTTCCTAGCATAATAAGCTCAACACCACTCCAACTAGAATCCCAATCCAAACCACAAAATGAACCTCCTCTCATCAAAAAGGACAAAGAGCCATTATATAAACCACCAGATCCAACTATTGGTGCTTCTTCAAGACCCCCAGATATGAACATGTTGGCCATAAACTCTGATCCCCCAAACCCGATTTCATCATTCCTTAAAACTCTAACTCTTCAAGAATCAACAAAACCTTTTGTCCTCCCAGTTATTGATGACATAGATCTAGACTTGTCTGGCCTTGAATTAGACGGAGTATTTATGACAGATCCAAAGGTAGAAGAAGAAAATGATGTCCTTCATCCTGAACAACCTCCACCACCACCAATATTTCCTCCACCACCTTTCATCCCTGATCACCACACAAGATTTACCTACTCATCAACCACAGATTCAAGCACTTGTTTACCATTGATAACAATCCTCCTTCAAAATGGCATGATGAGATTTTTAACATGTATTCATTGTGTACAGCTGAACTCCAAGCCCCAAATAATACTGTTGCATAGATCATTGCCACGTTTGTCGCAAGGCTTACAGGAAGATTGAGACAATGGTGGATCAATCTTGGAGAATACAAGCAAAGACAAGCAGCCCAATGCAACACTCTAGAAGATTTTTTCACAATCATTCATAGTGAATTCCTTGGTTCACTGGCCCATTACACTGAAGTGGCAAGAGAAGAATTCTTACTAATGAAATGTTGCTCTTTTGAAAGAAAAGATCTGAAAAAATATTTTGACCGAATGTCAAGCAGGTACTACTCCTTTAATGGAATGGATAATGTCAATTCTAAGCACACTTTCCTTAACTCTTTCCCAGAACCATTAGGAGATGAAACTCTCCACATGATGAACCTTCAAAAAATCACCCTGCAGCAAGCCTCCTTAGGAGAAATCTATTAGCATGTGCTCATCGCTCTTGAAAAACTCTGCAATCAAAGAAAGTTTCTTTCAGAAATCGACAAGGTCCACAGCAAGCTTAAGGACAATTGTAAAAGGAAAGATTTGCAGATCAAGTGCAATGACAAAAATTTTGCTTGTCCAACCAAGAGAAGAGATCACTTCACAAAGTACTCTGGGAAGAAGAAACAATATCAACAGAAGAAGAAGTCTTTCAGGAAAAAGAAATGGAAGTTCCTCAGTAGAAAGCAGTTCAAAGGAAAAACTTCAAAAGTTTGTTTTGTATGTAGAAGGCCCGGTCATTTTGCAAATAATTGTCCAAAAAGGGAAAAAGTAGTAAAGCTTTTGGAGCAAGCTCAAATTCATGCAGACGACATCCCCTTTTCAGATGTTGAATCACTCTTCTCACTGGATGATGATTACTCTCCCCAAGCCTTGGCAGTCATGGCTTATTCTACCTCAGAAGATGAGTCAAATCCAAACAATACTGATGATTCAGACCCAGAAATCCAAATCATATACACATCTCAGCCTCTTATAGCTCCACTAACTGGCCCCACACCAATAGCTCAGGTTCACATCCTCCTTGATACTTATTCCAGACCTATTTCGGTAATAGCCTTGTTTGATACAGGAGCAACAGCAACAATTCTCCATCCTAAGATATTACCCGAAAACTTTTGGCTACCCATCATCAGATGTTCAAAGCAGCCAATGGAGAAATATTTCTGATCACCCATAAAAGTAAGCCCATTCGCATTCGAATTTTTCCAACCCTTACCATCAGACACCAAGTCCTTGGATCCCCACTTACAGGCAGAGACCTTCTCATAGGATTTGATCTCCTTTATCAGATACCTAGTCTCAGATGGTCATCAAAAGGACTTTTGCATAAACAACACTTTCTCACCTAGACCCAGGTACCTCATTTGTTCTCAATAGATCCCTTTGACTCTTTGAGATTCCAGATTATCAATGAATATTGTGCAACCACTCACTCTGAATTCCACCTTAAAAAATCCAAATCCTTTGTGGAAAAATTCATCTTTTTTCATAAACCTTCCCTTCAAAAAGAATGAAGACGTTAACCCCACAAAAGCTAGTCATAGAGGAATGAAACCAAAACATTTGTCCTTGGCTAAGCAAGAGTTATCCACCCTTCTTTCAGAAGATCTCACTGAACCCACAACTTCTCCATGGGCATGTGAAGCTTTCTATGTTAACAAGCATGTTGAACAAGTCCGAGGAAAGCTTAGATTGGTAATTAACTACCAAGATCTTAATCATTTCCTTGCTGATGACAAGTCCCCTTTGCCAAACAAAAGTGCCCTTTTCCAACATTTTTCCCATGCTAAAGTCTTTTCAAAGTTTGATCTCAAAGCAGGATTCTGGCAATTAGGAATCCATCCAGAGGAAAGATACAAGACAACATTTTGCATCCCAGACCACCATTATCAATGGACTGTCATGCTTTTTGGCCTTAAAAATGCTCCATCTCAATTCTAAAAAGCAATGGTAATGCTGTTCCAACCGCTTTTGTCAAATGCATTGATATATGTAGATGATATTCTCCTATTTTCAAAAGATGCAGCATCCCATGAATAATTGCTTACTGAATTCTACCATTTAGTAAAAGCTCAAGGGATAATGCTTTCAGAAAAGAAAATTGTCATAGGAGTATCTTCTATTGACTTTTTGGGCGTAAACATTTCAGATAGAAAGTACACTTTGCAGCCCCACATAGCAGTTTTTCTTAGTGAATTTTCAGATACGCTCACCAGCACCAAACAGATCCAGCAGTTTCCTGGAATTTTTAATTACATGTCAGACTTCATCCCAAAAACCACCAGACACAGGGATTGTTTGTCTAAATTGTTGAAACAATCCCCCCAGAATGAAATCTAGTTCATACAGAAGCAGTCCAACAATTGCAAAAATTAGCAGGAAAACTTCCCCCTTTGCAGATTTTAGGTACTGGCAAACGAGTTCTACAAACAGATGCGAGTGATGAGTATTGGGCAACAACTCTCTTTGAAGAAATTGATGACAAAAGAAATATTTGTGGATATAAAAGAGGTGAATTAAAGCCTTCAAAGCTTCATTACCATTCTACTTTCAAACTTGGCAGCCAAACATGGAATTGAAAAGGTCCAGTTTCACCTCATTGGCCATAATTTTCTTGTAGAAATGGACATGTCCTCTTTTCCTAAAATGCTCCAATTCAAAAGAAAAATTCCATATCCTCAGTTACTCAGATGGTCAAATTGGTTTTCACAATGGTCTTTTCAAGTCAAACATATCAAAGGTACAGATAACCTTATCACTGATTACCTTTCTAGAAAGCCTCCAGTCCTTCACACCACAATAATTCCTCCACCTTTATGTGTATATCCAATCACAGATCCATCCTCATCTTCTGGCCCTTCTATTGTAGCCCCTAATGATATCTTTAATATGATAGAAACACTTCCTCCAGAAATAAAAGACCAAATAAAGACCTTGACCCTCCAACCCAGATCCAAAAAAATCATTAGCGTCCTCCATGACTACCTTAAAGAACACCAACGTCATTTCCTTGCCATTTTCCCAGACATTGAACAACCATGGAAAACTCCATTTCCCTTTTGGATATCAAATTGGACTGTTGTACACTACCTCTACAAGTAGTACTCACTCAAGTGCTATGACAAAAATAATGCTTGTCCAACCAAGAGAAGAGATCATTTAAAAAAGTACTCTCAGAAGAAGAAACATTATCAATAGAAGAAGAAGTCTTTCAAGAATAAGAAATGGAAGTTCCTCAGAAGAAAGCAGTTCAAAGGAAAAACGTCAAAAGTTATTTTGTATGTAGAAGGCCTAGTCATTTTGCAAAAAATTGTTTAAAAAGGGAAAAAGCAGCAAAGCTTTTGGAGCAAGCTCAAATTCATGCAGACGACACCCCCTTTTCAGAAGTTGAATCCCTCTTCTCACTGGATGATGATTACTCTCCCCAAGCCTTGGCAGTTATGGCTTATTCTACCTTAGAAGATGAGTCAGATCCAAACAATAGTGATGATTCTGACCCAGAAATCCAAACCATATACACATCTCAGCCTCTTATAGCTCCACTAACTGGCCCCACACCAATAGCTCAGGTTCACATCCTCCTTCATACTTATTCCAAACCTATCCCAGTAATAGCCTTGATTGATACATGAGCAGCAACAACAATTCTCTATCTTAAGATATTACTCGAAAACTTTTGGCTACCCCATCATTAGATGTTCAGAGCAGCCAAAGGAGAAACATTTCTGATCACCCAGAAAAGTAAGCCCATTCGCATTCGAATTTCAGAGCTTCATTACCATTCTACGTTCAAAGAAATCCTGGCAGTCAAACATGGAATTGAAAAGTTCTAGTTTCACCTCCTTGGCCACAATTTTCTTGTAGAAATAGACATGTCCCCTTTTCCTAAATTGCTCCAATTCAAAAGAAAAATGCTTCCACATCCTCAGTTACCCAGATGGTCAAATTGGTTTTCACAATGGTTTTTTCAAGTCAAACATATCAAAGGTACAGATAACCTTATCACTGATTAGCTTTCTAGAAAGCCTCCAGTCCTTCACACAACAATAATTCCTCCACTTTTATGTGTATATCCAATCACAGATCGATCCTCATTTTCTGACCTTTCTACCGCAGCCCCTAATGATATCCTTAATATGATAGAAACACTTCCCCCATAAATAAAAGACCAAATAAAGACCTTGACCCTTCAAGCCAAATCCAAAAAAATCATTAGAGTCCTCCATGATTACCTCAAAGAAAACCAACGTCATTTTCTTGCCATTTTCCCAGACATTGAACAACCATGTAAAACTCTATTTCCCTTTTGGATAACAAATTGGACTGTTGTACACTACCTCTACAAGTAGTGCTCACTCAAGCTCTATGACAAAAATGGTGCTTGTCCAAGCAAGAGAAGAGATCATTTCAAAAAGTACTCTTGGAAGAAGAAACATTATGAACAGAAGAAGAAGTCTTTCAGGAAAAAGAAATGGAAGTTCCTCAGAAGAAAGCAGTTCAAAGGAAAAACTTCAAAAGTTTGTTTTGTATGTAGAAGGCCCAGTCATTTTGTAAAAAATTGTCCAAAAAGGGAAAAAGCAGCAAAGCTGTTGGAGCAAGCTCAAATTCACGCAGACGACACCCCCTTTTCAGATGTTGAATCACTCTTCTCACTGGATGATGATTACTCTCCCCAAGCCTTGGCAGTCATGGCTTATTCTACCTCAGAAGATGAGTCAGATCCAAACAATACTGATGATTCTGACACAAAAATCTAAACCATATACACATCTCAGCCTCTTATAGCTCCACCAACTGGCCCCACACCAATAGCTCAGGTTCACATCTTCCTTGATACTTATTCCAGACCTATCCCGGTAATAGTCTTGTTTGATACAGAAGCAGCAGCAACAATTCTCCATCCTAAGATATTACCCGAAAACTTTTAGCTACCCCATCATCAGATGTTCAGAGCAGCCAATGGAGAAACATTTCTGATCACCCAGAAAAGTAAGCCCATTCGCATTCGAATTTCAGAGCTTCATTACCATTCTACATTCAAAGAAATTCGGGCAGTCAAACATGGAATTGAAAAGTTCTAGTTTCACCTCCTTGGCCACAATTTTCTTGTAGAAATGGACAAGTCCCCTTTTCCTAAAATGCTCCAATTCAAAAGAAAAATGCTTCCACATCCTCAGTTACCCAGATGGTCAAATTGGTTTTCACAATGGTTTTTCCAAGTCAAACATATCAAAGGTACAGAAAACCTTATCACTGATTACCTTTCTAGGAATCCTTATGTCCTTCACACCACAATAATTCCTCCACCTTTATGTGTATATCCAATCACAGATCCATCCTCATCTTCTGACCCTTCTACTGCAGCCCCTAAAGATATCCTTAATATGATAGACACACTTCCCCCAAAAATAAAAGACCAAATAAAGACCTTGACCCTTCAAGCCAGATCCAAAAAAATCATTAGAGTCTTTCATGATTACCTCAAGGAACACCAACGTCATTTCCTTGCCATTTTCCCAGACATTGAACAACTATGGAAAACTCCATTTGCCTTTTGGATAACAAATTGGACAGTTGTACACTACCTCTACAAGTAGTACTCACTCTAGTGCTACGACAAAAATGGTGCTAGTCCGACCAAGAGAAGAGATCATTTTAAAAAGTACTCTTGGAAGAAGAAACATTGTCAACAGAAGAAAAAGTTTTTCAGGAAAAAGAAATGGAAGTTCCTTAGAAGAAAGCAGTTCAGAGGAAAAATTTTAAAAGTTTGTTTTGTATGTAGAAGGCCTAGTCATTTTGCAAAAAAATTTCCAAAAAGGGAAAAAGCCGCTAAGCTTTTGGAGCAAGCTCAAATTCGTGCAGACGATACCCCTTTTTCAGATGTTGAATCACTATTCTCACTGGATGATGATTACTCCCCCCAAGCCTTGGCCGTCATGGCTTATTCTACCTCAGAAGATGAGTTAGATCCATACAATACTGATGATTCTGACCCAGAAATCCAAACCATATACACATCTCAGCCTCTTGTAGCTCCACTAACTGGCCCCACACCAATAGCTCAGGTACACATCCTCCTTGATACTTATTCTAGACCTATCCCAGTAATAGTCTTGTTTGATACAGGAGCAACGGCAACAATTCTCCATCCTAAGATATTACCCAAAAACTTTTGGCCACCCCATCATCAGATGTTCAGAGCAGCCAATGGAGAAACATTTCTGATCACCCAAAAAAGTAAGCCCATTCGAATTCGAATATCAAAGCTTCATTACCATTCTACTTTCAAAGAATCCTGGCAGTCAAACATGGAATTGAAAAGTTCTAGTTTCACCTCCTTGGCCACAATTTTCTTGTAGAAATGGACATGTCCTATTTTCCTAAAATGCTCCAATTCAAAAGAAAATTGCTTCCACATCCTCAGTTACCCAGATGGTCAAATTGGTTTTCACAATGGTTTTTCCAAGTCAAACATATCAAAGGTACAGATAACCTTATCACTGATTACCTTTCTAGGAAGCCACCAGTCCTTCACACCACAATAATTCCTCCACCTTCATTTGTATATCCAATCACAGATCCATCCTCATTTTCTGACCCTTCTACTGCAGCCCCTAAAGATATCCTTAATATGTAGAAACACTTCCCCCAGAACTAAAAGACCAAATAAAAACCTTGACCCTTCAAGCTAGATCCAAAATAATCATTAGAGTCCTTCATGATTACCTCAAAGAACACCAACGTCATTTCCTTGCCATTTTTCCAGACATTGAACAACCATGGAAAACTCTATTTGCCCTTTGGATAACAAATTGGACTGTTGTACACTACCTTTACAAGTAGTACTCACTCAAGCGCAATGACAAAAATGGTGCTTGTCCAACCAAGAGAAGATATCATTTCAAAAAGTACTCTTGGAAGAAGAAACATTATCAACAGAACAAGAAGTCTTTCAGGACAAAGAAATGGAAGTTCCTCAGAAGTATGCAGTTCAAAGGAAAAACTTCAAAAGTTTGTTTTGTATGCAGAAGGCCCAGTCATTTTGTAAAAAATTGTCCAAAAAAGGGAAAAAGCAGCAAAGCTTTTGGGGCAAGCTCAAATTCATGCAGACGACACCCCCTTTTCAGATGTTGAATCACTATTCTCACTGGATGATGATTACTCTCCCCAGGCCTTGGCAGTCATGTCTTATTCTACCTCAGAAGATGAGTCAGATCCAAACAATACCGCTGATTCTGACCTAGAAATCCAAACCATATACACATCTCAACCTCTTATAGCTCGACTAACTGGCCCCACACCAATAGCTCAGGTTCACATCCTCCTTGATACTTATTCCAGACCTATCCCGGTAATAGTCTTGTTTGATACAGGAGCAGCAGCAACAATTCTCCATCCTAAGATATTACCCGAAAACTTTTGGCTACCCCATCCTCAGATGTTCAGAGCAGCCAATGGAGAAACATTTCTGATCACCCAGAAAAGTAAGCCCATTCGCAATCGAATTTCAGAGCTTCATTACCATTCTACTTTCAAAGAAATTTGGGCAGTCAAACATTGAATTGAAAAGTTCTAGTTTCACCTCCTTGGCCACAATTTTCTCGTAGAAATGGACATGTCCCCTTTTCCTAAAATGCTCCAATTCAAAAGAAAAATGCTTCCACATTCTCAGTTACCCACATGGTCAAATTGGTTTTCACAATGGTTTTTCCAAGTCAAACATATCAAAGGTACAAATAACCTTATCACTGATTACCTTTCTAGGAATCCTCCTGTCCATCACACCACAATAATTCCTCCACCTTTATGTGTATATCCAATCACAAATCCATCCTCATCTTCTGACCCTTCTACTGCAGCCCCTAAAGATATTCTTAATATGATAGACACACTTCGCCCAAAAATAAAAGACCAAATAAAGACCTTGGCCCTTCAAGCCAAATCCAAAAAAATCATTAGAGTCTTTCATGATTACCTCAAAGAACACCAACGTCATTTCCTTGCCATTTTCCCAGACATTGAACAACTATGGAAAACTCAATTTGCCTTTTGGATAACAAATTTGACTGTTGTACACTACCTCTAAAAGTAGTACTCACTCTAGTGCTACGACAAAAATGGTGCTTGTCCGACCAAGAGAAGAGATCATTTCAAAAAGTACTCTTCGAAGAAGAAACATTATCAACAGAAGAAGAAGTTTTTCAGGAAAAAGAAATGGAAGTTCCTTAAAAGAAAGCAATTCAGATGAAAAACTTCAAAAGTTTGTTTTGTATGTAGAAGGCCCAGTCATTTTGCAAAAAAATTTCCAAAAAGGGAAAAAGCCGGTAAGCTTTTGGAGCAAGCTCAAATTCGTGCAGACGACACCCCCTTTTCAGATGTTGAATCACTATTCTCACTGTATGATGACTAAACTCCCCAAGCCTTGGCAGTCATGGCTAATTCTACCTCAGAAGCTGAGTCGGATCCAAACAATACTGATGATTCTGACCCAGAAATCCAAACCATATACACATCTCAGCCTCTTATAGCTCCACTAACTGGCCCCACACCAATGACTCAGGTTCACATCCTCCTTGGTACTTATTCTAGACCTATCCCGGTAATAGTCTTGTTTGATACAGGAGCAACGACAACAATTCTCCATCCTAAGATATTACCCGAAAACTTTTGGCCACCCCATCATCAGATGTTCAGAGCAGCCAATGGAGAAACATTTCTGATCACCCAGAAAAGTAAGCCCATTCGAATTCGAATTTCAGAGCTTCATTACCATTCTACTTTCAAAGAATCCTGGCAGCCAAACATAGAATTGAAAAGTTCTAGTTTCACCTCCTTGGCCACAATTTTATTGTAGAAATGGACATTTCCTCTTTTCCTAAAATGCTCCCATTCAAAAGAAAAATGCTTCCACATCCTCAATTACCCATATGGTCAAATTGGTTTTCACATTGGTTTTTCCAAGTCAAACATATCAAAGGTACAGACAACCTTATCACTGATTACCTTTCTAGGAATCCTCCTGTCCTTCACACCACAATAATTCCTCCACCTTTATGTGTATATCCAATCACAGATCTATCCTCATCTTCTGAACCTTCTACTGCAGCGCCTAATGATATCCTTAATATGATAGAAACACTTCCCCCAGAAATAAAAGTCCAAATAAAGACCTTGACCCTTCAAGCCAGATCCAAAAAAATCATTAGAGTCTTTCATGATTACCTGAAAGAACACCAACGTCATTTTCTTGCCATTTTTCCAGACATTGAACAACCATGGAAAACTCCATTTGCCTTTTAGATAACAAATTGGACTGCTGTACACTGCCTCTACCAGTAGTACTCACTCAAGTGCTATGACAAAAATGGTGCTTGTTCGTCCAAGAGAACACCATTTCAAAAAGTACTCTTGGAAGAAGAAACATTATCAACAGAAGAAGAAGATTTTCAGGAAAAAGAAATGGAAGTTCCTTAGAAGAAAGCAGTTCAAAGGAAAATTTTCAAAAGTTTGTTTTGAATTTAGAAGGCCCAGTCATTTTGCAAAAAATTGTCCAAAAAGGGAAAAAGCAACAAAGCTTTTGGAGCAAGCTCAAATTCATGCAGACGACACCCACTTTTCAGATGTTGAATCACTATTCCCACTGGATAGTGATTACTCTTCCTAAGCCTTGGCAGTCATGGCTAATTCTACCTCAGAAGCTGAGTCGGATCCAAACAATACTGATGATTCTGACCCAGAAATCCATACCATATACACATCTCAGCCTCTTATAGCTCCACTAACTGGCCCCACACCAATAGCTCAGGTTCACATCCTCCTTGATACTTATTCTAGACCTATCCCGGTAATAGTCTTGTTTGATACAGGAGCAACGACAACAATTCTCCATCCTAAGATATTACCCGAAAACTTTTGGCCACCCCATCATCAGATGTTCAGAGCAGCCAATGGAGAAACATTTCTGATAACCCAGAAAAGTAAGCCCATTCGAATTCGAATTTCAGAGCTTCATTACCATTCTACTTTCAAAGAATCCAAGCAGCCAAACATAGAATTGAAAAGTTCTAGTTTCACCTCCATGGCCACAATTTTATTGTAGAAATGGACATTTCCTATTTTCCTAAAATGCTCCAATTCAAAAGAAAAATGCTTCCACATCCTCAATTACCCATATGGTCAAATTGGTTTTCACATTGGTTTTTCCAAGTCAAACATATCAAAGGTACAGATAACCTTATCACTGATTACCTTTCTAGGAATCCTCCTATCCTTCACACCACAATAATTCCTCCACCTTTATGTGTATATCCAATCACAGATCTATCCTCATCTTCTGAACCTTCTACTGCAGCGCCTAATGATATCCTTAATATGATAGAAACACTTCCCCCAGAAATAAAAGTCCAAATAAAGACCTTGACCCTTCAAGCCAGATCCAAAAAAATCATTAGAGTCTTTCATGATTACCTGAAAGAACACCAACGTCATTTTCTTGCCATTTTTCCAGACATTGAACAACCATGGAAAACTCCATTTGCCTTTTGGATAAAAAATTGGACTGTTGTATACTACCTCTACAAGTAGTACTCACTCAAGTGCTATGAAAAAAATGGTGCCCGTCCAACCAAGAGAAGAGATCATTTCAAAAATACTCTTGGAAGAAGAAACATTATCAACAGAAGAAGAAGTCTTTCAAGAAAAAGAAATGGAAGTTCCTTAGAAGAAAGCAGTTCAAAGGAAAAACTTCAAAAGTTTGTTTTGTATGTAGAAGACCCGGTCATTTTGCAAAAAAATTTCCAAAAAGGGAAAAACAGCAAAGCTTTTGGGGCAAGCTCAAATTCATGCAGATGACACCCCTTTTTCAGATGTTGAATCACTATTCTCACTGGATGATGATTACTCTCCCCAAGCCTTGGCAGTCATGGCTTATTCTACCTCAGAAGATAAGTCAGATCCAAACAATACTGATGATTCTGACCCAGAAATCCAAACCATATACACATCTCAGCCTCTTATAGCTCCACTAACTGGCCCTACACCAATAGCTCAGGTTCACATCGTCCTTGATACTTATTCCAAACCTATCCCTGTAATAGTCTTGTTTGATACAGGAGCAGCAGAAACAATTCTTCATCCTAAGATATTACCCGAAAACTTTTTGCTACCCCATCATCAAAAGTTCAAAGTAGCCAATGGAGAAACATTTCTGATCACCCAGAAAAGTAAGCCCATTCGCATTCGAATTTCAGTGCTTCATTACCATTCTACTTTCAAAGAAATCCTGGCAGTAAAACAAGGAATTGAAAAGTTCTAGTTGCACCTCCTTGGCCACAATTTTCTTGTAGAAATAGACATGTCCTCTTTTCCTAAAATGCGCCAATTCAAAAGAAAAATGCTTCCATATCCTCAGTTACTCAGACAGTCAAATTGGTTTTCACAATGGTTTTTCCAAGTCAAACATATCAAAGGTACAGATAACCTTATCACTGATTACCTTTCTAGAAAGCCTCCAATCCTTCACACCCCAATAATTCCTCCACCTTTATGTGTATATCCAATCGCAGATCCATCCTCATCATCTGACCCTTCTACTGCAGCCCCTAATGGTATCCTTAATATGATACAAACACTTCCCCCAGAAATAAAATACCAAATAAAGACCTTGACCCTTCAAACCAAATCTAAAATAATCATTAGAGTCCTTCACGATTACCTTGAAGAACACCAACGTCATTTCCTCGCCATTTTCCCAGATATTGAACAACCATGGAAAACTCCATTTGCCTTTTGGATAACAAAATGGATTGTTGTACACTACCTCTACAGGTTGTACTCACTCAAGCACTATGACAAAAATGGTGCTTGTCCAACCAAGAGAAGAGATCATTTCGAAAAGTACACTTGGAAGAAGAAACAATATCAACAAAAGAAGAAGTTTTTCAGGAAAAAGAAATGGAAATTCCTCAGAAAAAAGTAGTTCAACGGAAAAACTTCAAAAGTTTGTTTTGTATGTAGAAGGCCCAGTCATTTTGCAAAAAATCGTCCAATAAGGGAAAAAGCAGCAAAGCTTTTGGAGCAAGCTCAAATTCATACAGACGACACCCCCTTTTCAGATGTTGAATCACTATTCTCATTGGATGATGATTACTCTCCCCAAGCCTTGGCAGTAATGGCTTATTCTACCTCAGAAGATGAGTAAGATCCAAACAATACTGATGATTCTGACCTAGAAATCCAAACCATATACACATCTCAGCCTCATATAGCTCCACTAATTAGCCCCACACCAATAGCTCAAGTTCACATTGCCCTTGATACTTATTCCAGACCTATCCCGATAATAGTCTTGTTTGATACAGAAGCAGCAGCGACATTTCTCCATCCTAAGATATTAACCGAAAACTTTAGGCTACCCCATCATCAAATGTTCAGAGCAGCCAATGGAGAAACATTTCTCATCACCTAGAAATGTAAGCCCAATCGAAGACGAATTTCAGAATTTCATTACTGTTCTACTTTCAAAGAATCCTGGCAGTCAAACATGGAATTGAAAAGTTCTAGTTTCACCTCATTAGCCACAATTTTCTTGTAGAAATGGACATGTCCTCTTTTCCTAAAATGCTCCAATTCAAAAGAAAAATATTTCCACATCCTCAGTTACCCAGATAGTCAAATTGGTTTTCACAGTGGTATTTCCAAGTCAAACATATCAAAGTTACATATAACCTTATCACTGATTACTTTTCTAAAAAGCCTCCAGTCCATCACACCACAATAATTCCTCCACCTTTATGTGTATATCTAATCGCAGATCCATTCTCATCTTCTGACCCTTCTACTACAGCCCCTAATGATATCCTTAATATGATAGAAACACTTCCCCTAGCAATAAAAGACCAAATAAAGACCATGACCCTTCAAGCCAGATCCAACAAAATCATTAGTCCTTCATGATTACCTCAAAGAACACCAACGTCATTTCCTTGCCATTTTTCCAGACATTGAACAACCATGGAAAACTCCATTTACCTTTTGGATAACAAATTGGACTATTGTACACTACCTCTACAAGTAGTACTCACTCAAGTGCTATGACAAAAATGGTGCTCGTCCAACCAAGAGAAGAGGTCATTTCAAAAATGCTCTTGGAAGAAGAAACATTATCAACAGAAGAAGAAGTCTTATCGGAAAAAGAAATGAAAGTTCCTTAGAAGAAAGCAGTTCAAAGGAAAAACTTCAAAAGTTTGTTTTGTATGTAGAAGGAACAGTCATTTTGCAAAAAAATTTCTAAAAAGGGAAAAACAGCAAAGCTTTTGGGGCAAGCTCAAATTCATGCAGAAGACACCCCTTTTTCAGATGTTGAATCACTATTCTCACTGGATGATGATTACTCATGGCTTATTCTACCTCAAAAGATGAGTCAGATCCAAACAATACTGATGATTCTGACCTAGAAATCCAAACCATATACAAATCTCAGCCTCTTATAGCTCCACTAACTGACCCCACACCAATAGCTCAGGTTCACATCCTCCTTGATACTTATTCCAGACCTATCCCGGTAATAGTCTTGTTTGATACAGGAGCAGCAGCAACAATTCTCCATCCTAAGATATTACCAGAAAACTTTTGGCTACCCCATCATCAGATGTTCGGAGCAGCCAATGGAGAAACATTTCTGATCACCCAAAAAAGTAAGCCCATTCAAATTCGAATTACAGAGCTTCATTACCATTCTACTTTCAAAGAATCCTAGCAGTCAAACACGGAATTGAAAAGTTCTAGTTTCACCTCCTTAGCCACAATTTTCTTACAAAAATGGAAATATCCTCTTTTCCTAAAATGCTCCAATTCAAAAGAAAAATGCTTCCACATCCTCAGTTACCCAGATGGTCAAATTGGTTTTTACAATGGTTTTTCCAAGTTAAACATATCAATGGTACAGATAACCTTATCACTGATTACCATTCTAGAAAGCCTCCAATCCTTCACACCAAAATAATTGCTCCATCATTATGTGTATATCCAATCACAGATCCATCCTCATCTTCAGACCCTTCTACTGCATCTCCTAATGATATCCTTAATATGATAGAAACACTTCCCCTAGAAATAAAAGACCAAATAAAGACCTTGACCCTTCAGGCCAGATCCAAAAAAATCATTAGAGTCTTTCATGATTACCTCAAAGAACACCAACGTCATTTCCTTTCCGTTTTCCAAACTTTGAACAACCATGGAAAACTCCATTTGCCTTGCGGATAACAAATTGGACTGGTGTGCACTACCTCTACAAGTAGTACTCACTCAAGCGCTATTACAAAAATGGTGCTTGACCAACCAAGAGAAGATATCATTTCGAAAATACTCTTGGAAGAAGAAACATTATCAATAGAAGAAGAAGTCTTTCAGGAAAAGGAAATGGAAGTTCCTCAGAAGAAAGCAGTTCAAAGGAAAAACTTCAAAAGTTTGTTTTGTATCTAGAAGGCCCAGTCATTTTGCAAAAAATCGTCCAATAAGGGAAAAAGCAGCAAAGCTCTTGGAGCAAGCTCAAATTCATGCAGACGACACCCTCCTTTCAGATGTTGAATCACTATTCTCACTGGATGATGATTACTCTCCCCAAGCCTTGGCAGTCATTGCTTATTCTACCTCAAAAGATGAGTCAGATCCAAACAATACTAATGATTCTGACCCAGAAATCCAAACCATATACAAATCTTAGCCTCTTATAGCTCCACTAACTAGCCCCACACCAATATCTCAGGTTCACATCGTCCTTGACACTTATTCCAAACCTATCACGGCAACAATCTTGTTCGATACAGGAGCAGCAGCAACAATTCTCCATCCTAAGATATTGCCCGAAAACTTTTGGCTACCCCATCATCAGATGTTCGGAGCAGCCAATGGAGAAACATTTCTGATCACCCAGAAAAGTAAGCCCATTCGAAATCGAATTTCAGAGCTTCATTACCATTCTACTTTCAAAGAATCCTAGCAGTCAAACACGGAATTGAAAAGTTCTAGTTTCACCTCCTTGGCCACAATTTTCTTACAGAAATGGAAATTTCCACTTTTCCTAAAATGCTCCAATTCAAAAGAAAAATGCTTCCACATCCTCAGTTACCCAGATGATCAAATTGGTTTTCACAATGGCTTTTCCAAGTTAAACATATCAATGGTACAGATAACCTTATCACTGATTACCTTTCTAGAAAGCCTCCAGTCCTTCACACCAAAATAATTCCTCCACCATTATGTGTATATCCAATCACAGATCCATCCTCATCTTCAGACCCTTCCACTGCATCCCCTAATGATATCCTTAATATGATAGAAACACTTCCCCCATAAATAAAAGACCAAAGAAAGACCTTGACACTTCAAGCCAGATCCAAAAAAATCATTAGAGTCTTTCATGATTACCTCAAAGAACACCAACGTCATTTCCTTGCCATTTTCCAAACATTGAACAACCATGGAAAACTCCATTTGCCTTGCGGATAACAAATTGGACTGTTGTACACTACCTCTACAAGTTGTACTCACCAAGCGCTATGACAATATTGGTGCTTGTCCAACCAAGAGAAGAGATCAATTCGTAAAGCACACTTGGAAGAAGAAACATTATCAACAGAAGAAGAAGTCTTTCAGGAAAAAGAAATGGAAGTTCCTCAGAAGAAAGCAGTTCAAAGGAAAAACTTCAAAAGTTTGTTTTGTATGTAGAAGGCCCAGTCATTTTGAAAAAATTGTCCAAAAAGGGATAACGCAGCAAAGCTTTTTGAGCAAGCTCAAAATCATGCAGACAATAGTACCAGCCGACCTAGATGTTTGCAGACAGCAATGGCCCACATGAAGACCATTGGGAGATGCCTAATCCTTTAATTGGCTATGATGACCCTTACTATCATAATCATGATCCAGATGTAGATGTTGATGAAGAATGGTTCCAAGGTAGAGATGGGTGGGATAACTAAAGATAGATAGATATATATATATATATATATATATATATATATATATATATATATAGACACACACACACATTCAAAAAAAAAAAAAAAGAGTCAGAAGCCACTATTGTGGACTTTCAACAAAGCCATCAATGTGGACTTTTTTACTTTCCCTACATTAGGTTTGTTTACCGTATCTATTGCCTTATGATCACAAATGTCAACCTCGCAAGACTTTCTTCTCCTTTTTCCACATCATATTTATCTCTTGTCAGTAACATATCCGAAGGAGGATAACTACTGCACTGGCCCCCTTAATTCCAAAGGACATTTGTCACTCCAATCCCAATACCCCCACTCCTTTGAACACATGTCAAGAGCAAGCCGGCCCTCACAACTCAAAGATTATCTTCTGAATGTAAAATATTTTTGTAAATTATTGCCTATAAATAGGCCTCTTGCATCCTTAGATCGGCAGAGTTAGAGAGATTTAGCAAGAAAACAGAAAACCTTATGTAATATTTCCCAGTTTATGTCATCCAGTCCTGTAAAAAGCTTGCTGAATCTAATAATATCTCTCAGTTTATTCTATCTCGTTCTATGTTCTATTCCATGTTTTCATGTTATTTTCTATAGTATCTTAGTAATATATGTCATTAATAAGCTTCCATTATCTTCTTACACTCCCATTGTTAGTTTGTTTGTCCCTTACTTATATAGTTTCCATGATCTTCTTACACTCCCATTGTCATTTTGTTTGTCCCTTACTTATAGGTGGTATCAGAGAGTTCTACAGACAGATGCGAGTGATGAGTATTGTTCTGATGTGATAAATACAGAGGATCCACTTATTTACTTAAATGGCTATGATCCAGCCAGTTAGTTCGGTTGGTTTCGAGGTGAAAAAATCCAGCACCGTAACCAAAACCAAACCGAACCGAACCGAAACTAAACCTAAAAATTAATTCAGTTGGTTTCGGCTAGTTTTTTCAGTTTATCGGTTTTTTGCACACCCCTACTCTTAACCAAAGAAAAGAAGAAGTTGGAAACTACTATAGTGTAAAAGTAAAACATATAACACAAACACATAGAAGGGATACCAAAGGACCCCAGCGGAGGCTAGATTCGCATCCTCATTTGCAGATTGTCAATCAGGCAGTCATTGACTGGAGCTCATCGGACTGCAAGGAACATCGGCAGAGGATCGAACTTGAGATGAAAAGGCTGAAACATGTGAATCATTCCACTAACCTACTCACTCTATTATGTTTTAAACTTACATAAAATATATATATATATAATATATATATATATATATATATATATATATATATATATATAGGTCAGTTCGGTTGGTTTCGGGGTGAAAAAATCCAGCACCGTAACCGAAACCGAAATATTTCAGTTTCAAGAAATTCAAATCGAAACCGAACCGTACCGAAACCAAACCTAAAAATTAGTTTAGTCGATTTCGGCTAGTTTTTTCGGTTTATCGGTTTTTTGCACACCCCTACTTTTAACCAAAGAAAAGAAGAAGTTGGAAACTACTATACTGTAAAAGTAAAACATATAACACAAACACATAGAAGGGATACCAAAGGACCCCAGTGGAGGCTAGATTCACATCCTCATTTGCAGATTGCCAGTCAGGCAGTCATTGACTAGAGCTCATCGGACTGCAAGGAACATCAGCAAAGTTGAGCTAACGATAGGAGGCGTAGGTGTAATGGTTTTTTTTTTTTTTTTTCCTCTCAAGTAAACAGCAACTATGAGAGGTATGTAAGGATTTTCTTATGTGTATTTGGATTTTGAAGGGATTTTTTTATATGGAAATTTTTAAAGTTATCTCTTTGTTTGTATTTGGAGAGGTTATGGACTAAAAATGTGGGTCAAATTTCCTTTTTTTGGAAAAAAAATTTCAAAAATTTCATGAGTTTTTTTCTAAATCAGTTTCAAAAGTTGAAATTTAGGAATAATAATCTAGTATTTATTTCCCACGACATCTTAGGGGGGCCAAGAAGTCAATTTTTTTTTGGTATATTTGTGGATTATTTATCATATTTTTGCCATTATTAATGGAAATTTTCAAAAGTAAAGGGGGGTCATGGCCTCCTTAGCGCATCCCTAGCTCTACCCCTGAATTAAACCATGACTTGACTAATGAGATACATGGAATGATGGAAAGGCGAACATCGATGAAGTAATTGTGAATGAAAGAAAGTTGGGAGCATAATAAATTTCATGATTTGTTTTTGAAAAATTATTTGATATTTTGGGAGTATTATAAATGCGTATTCCCCTTTTACATATATTGTAGGTTTTACCATGAATTTAATTAATAGATTTTACTATCATGTAAGAGAGGAAAGTATACATTTACGATATTGTAAAAGTATTCTATAATTACTTCTCACTTCTATAAGTAGGTTAAAGGTTCCCTTCATTTTTTTTTTTTGACTAAAAAGGTAGAAAAAGGTTCCCTTAATTATTAATCTTGATTAGTTACTTTAATGAAACACTATAATTTATTCACTTTTTTACGATAAAGCAAATCATCTTTACCCCACCATGACAATTTCCCACTAAAGCTTAGTTTGGATACTGCGTTTTGTGGCCACGTTTTGAGATTCTGTGTTTTTTTTTTTTTTTTCAACGTGCATGAACAGTAACCGGTACTGTTCATGCACATTATTTCACTGTGCGGGAGACCAATTTCACTGTTTGCACACTGTATCTACACTGTTCACGCACTGTTCATGGGACCCACAAGCACTTTATTCAGAAAAAAAATATTAAAAATGGGTCCCACAGCACTATTCACACATTTAAAAATTATTTTGCTACAATGTTTTCAGTTTTCAGTTTTTAGTTTTCAGCAATAAGCTCTATCCGAACGAACCCTAAAGCTGAGATGATTCCAGTGATCGATCAATGTCTCCCCTTGTCTTGAAGTGTAATGACCTGAAAAGCAAGTCCACGTGATTCCTTCCTCATCTATTTCCACATATCAATTATTGTGCTGCATTAATAATACCTTCGCTTGCTTTTACTTTTCGTAGTTTCTTCCAAATTAAAGATTAGCATTTAGCAAGAAGGGTTGCTTTGTGTTTACTTCTTGGCCTCTGTGTTTTTTTACTTATTAAGAGCAGCAGCATGCAACAGCCAATAAGTCCATGTACTTAAACTTCTCCTCGGATTTCTAAAGAGTTGTTGCTAATTTGTATTGTAGATTTGGCTTTCTCTTGGAGATAGGAGGACTTGTAATTAAGATCTTTGATGTGATTGTGCGTATGAAATTATTTATTTATTTTTTGGTTTAGATATTTATAGGATTAGATGACTGACTGTGCATTTTTTTTATTTAAAAGATTATATTGTAATATATTCTTTGTTTATTTTAGCTAATTTTTCCACTAAAATTTTCATGAATTTTACTAACATCTTTTTTAAGGGTCCACAATAGTATATTATTTTTGAAAAAAATTTTATTCAAAATTGAAAAAATTTTGACAGTTTTTTCAATTTTCAATAAAAATTTTTCAAAAACAAATTTCTTAACCGGACCCAATTTTCATTTATGTAAAAGAAAAGGTGGACTTCCTTTGTATACTGGGTCATTACTTCATTCCCCAGCCAGATTATAGTAGAAAAAAAATTGTTCTTTTGGGGTTAAACATTTTGAAAAAAAATTAATTACTGTGAAATGAATCATTTACATTTGAAAGCAAACAGAGAGAAACATTCCTTTCTGCAGAAATTTGTTTCTTTTAAAGCTATCTTTTTTCTTTTTCTTTTTTGACTGAAAAGGTAGAGAAAGGTTCCCTTCATTATTAATCTTGATTAGTTACTTTAATGAAACACAGTATAATTTATTCACTTTTTTACGATAAAGCAAATCATCTTTACCCCACCATGACAATTTCCCACTAAAGCTGAGGTGATTCCAGTGATCGATCAATGTCTCCCCTTGTCTTGAAGGGGAAATTCTTACCTAGTCCCGGACTACAAGATCACCAAGCTGACCTTGTAGTCTCAGCCAATAAAAAAATACCGCATTAATAAATATTCTGCTGACATCATTTAACGAGGACAGCTCATTAACCATGGCAGCCCACCAACGTTCATCCTCAAAAAAATAAAAAATGTACCAAACGTTAGTCATCAGTTAACATTAGCTTTAATAAAAAAAATAAAATACCCAGCCAACTGTACTCCAATTTTGCTTAGGACAAAGAGATTAAAATATAAAAATAGGAGCCAGCCATGTACTGATTTTGGAACTCTCTCGCAATTCCACCCGTTCCCCTTCCCCTCTCTCAGATTTCCTTGTGCATCATCACCACCGTTCGGTTGCCCTTTCCTTCCACTTGACGCTGACATCGCCGGCACTTGCAGTAAATTTTTTTATTTAGTTATTTATTTTAATTTCTATCTGTTTCTGTCGTTTCAAATGATTTTTTTTCCAATAAGCCTAGTTTGGTTGTTGGGAAAACGAAGGAAAGTATTTGTCGGATTTAGGGGTTGTGTTGATCTGTTCTTTTTCAAACCCCCAAAATCTTCTCTTTCCAACTCCTGACATTGCAAGAAGACTTTTTATTCTCTTTTTTTTAGTTTCCTTTTGTGTGCCATTTTTCCCCTGTACATGTTTGATGACATGTCTCAATGAAGATGGAGATTCCTTTGTTCTCATACTATTATCTATCAACAAAATGTATACTACCTTGTAAAGGGTTTTTTTTTATTATTATTTTAAATGTTTTTTCGGATTAGATGACAGTTGGATTTTTGTTGTGGTTTCACATGTAGAAACATAAAGCTTCTATCTTTGCTTGGCAAACAACTTGCTGCTATGTTTGTCAATTTTAAAATAAATTCTTTGCTGATACGGTAATTGAAATTTTGGTCTTGAAGTTCTTTTTTTTTTTTTTTTTTTGTGAAGGTTGTTGACTGTTAGAAATTTGACAGTGTTGCCTAGAGGTGGTTAAAGGAGTCTTGGTTCGGCTCATTTAGTCTTGGAATGCAGAACAAATGTTGTTCAAAAAGTCCAATGCAGAATAGGCATTGCTGAAAGAGTCCAATCTGCTGGCTGTTGTTATCAAATTGAAAGAGATTATAGTGCTCTGAATCATCAATGAAATTCTTAGCCTCTGTTTGGTTCCAGAGAAAATAGAAGGAAAAACTTGGTGCCAAATTCTCAGCCTCTGTTCAGTTCCAGAGAAAATAGAAGGAAAAACTTGATGCCAAATTCTTAGCCTCTGTTGGGACCTTTTTTTAAGTTGTATACTTTGTTTACTTATTACACATCAATAAAATAGGTAGGCGTATTTTCAATCAAGGCAAGAGTTAGCACTAGCAGTGAGGGCTGAGGATAGCTTTTGAATGTTCAAATTGTTTGTTATCAGAGAATTTGTGTGTCCTATTTGAATTCTGCAATCCATCTTTAAAATTGCACTCTGCAATTGTCATTCATTCATAAAGATATTCTTCCTTAATACATAACTTTCACTTGGCAACAAGTCAAAATAAATCCAAAGAGAACAAATGTATTCCTCAAAAATAAAATAACAAACAAAAGAAACTTGGTGTCATGATAAATGTCACTTAGCTCCAAGCCAAGAATTTGTGCCGGATTTGTGAAGTTCCTGGAGTTCTTGGCTGCATGACATCCTCGGTCTTCTCACCTGGAAACATATAAAAATCATATTAGCATATTGAATGGAACAAAAATAAATACATTAACATTCACAAAAACCATTCTAATTATTTTGTATTGATACAATCACACTTAAAAACCAAACCCCAAATAAAATAATCAATAATGAAGTATACCTTTGGAACTCTCTTATCTAGAGACTCTTGGATTGCCCCAACCTTGCTGTTCTACATTGTTGACCATCTTTTGTATATAAAAAAAAGAAAAAGAAAAAGAAAGTCATCCTTAGGAACAAGAAATAAGTAATAAAATTGATAATGCAAACACACCACAAGAATTTTCAAATCTACCTCTTGTATATGTGTGGAATTTAATTGCTTGGAGCTATACATCAACGAGTTTATTTGTGAGGGAATATAAGTCGTTGGATTCTATAGAGATCAAAATATAAGAAAACATTATTTTGAAACAAAGCTATGTACACATATTAATACATAAATGATAAATATTTTATTCCATTTCAAAAAAAAATCAATTGTGTCAATTTACCTGACTAAGTTGCATTATAACATTGGAACCTTGCAACATAGTTGTAAATGGAACATTTATACAACCCATTTCCTATATGGAGACAAAATTCATATTTAGATATTACGTCAATGACCAAAATTATGATTACACATTATAAATATTCTAAATTTGTAAATTAAAGGATGCTGAATACCTGAGAATGATTTGTCCATGACATGTAAGATTCACCATGCGCATTATCATGTGTAAATCCTAAATGAGAGTAGAGATTTGGTGGTTGGTATATAGCTGGATTGTATGAGCCACCGAATGACACATTTGAATTTTCTTTGGAAACTTGTTTTTTTGCTTTTCCTATAAAATTGCACATTAAAAAACTCAAACATAATAATAGTTGTAAATAAAAAGTTTTATTAAAAATAAAAATATGGCATATATTTAGTAAAAAAGAAGAAAGAATTTCTTACGTGAAGAGGATGCATCCTTAGATGATTTTGCCTTGCGCTTCTCAAAGTGGCCTTTAAGTCTATCTTTTCGTAAGCCTTTTGATCTCACACATGGGGGATTTAAAACTGACACATGATTTGATAAGCCAAGCATTTCATCAGCTGTATTGTGCTCTACAACTTCATTTTCTTCCAAATTTGCATTTGAACCCAACTTTGATGACTCTCTTTCGATTTTTTCATCAAGTCCCAATAGTATCTTTTGACAAATGCTTTTAAGGCTATCATCCCCTTGGCTTTTGGATATAATTGTATTAGCTATACGTAACATGCTATTACGCCACACTATCTCGGCCTCTTTAGCATTGCTACTTGAATGATTGTCTTGTTCATAAGCCATCATCCCTTTCTTAGCCTCCTTTGTCCAACGTTTCAAAATGTATTGGCTTGGAATTTTAGTCAAATTTTTTAAATTGAAGACCCGCAATGCATGACAACAAAGAATTCCCAATGACTCATATTTCTTGCAAGAACAAGAAATGTTGCTATTGAAATGATCAAAATGGACAATGTGTACTCTTTGACTATCTTCTTCTTTCACCTCAAAGACATCAATTGTATCTTGACAATCAACTTGCTTCCACTCTATTGCAAGACTATTAAGGAATTCATATTCAAATAATTTGAATATCTTACATGTGTAAACTTGAGCTGCATGACCCAAAATACCACTCTTCTTAACTGCTCTTTGCGGGGCGCCTTGCTTGCATCGAAAATCTTCATTAAACTCTAAAGAACGCATACCTGCCAACACACTTTCATATTTAATTACAAAGTTAGTGAGGCTTATTGTTGTATCTGCTATATTATTTAAAACATGGTTTGTGCTTTCACTCCTCGAGGAAGCTTTAAATTCAACTGTGAAGCTATCCTTAGTGAATGCAGTGCTCCATTTATGTCGAATTTTGTACATCATATTAAGCCAATGATGATCTTCAAGATTAAACTTATGCATCATTTTATCCCATGTGTTTTGTAATTCCAATTCTGAATCACAATATTTTTGACACTTGTTCCACAAGAACTGAAACTCCGAATTAGAATTTAACTCTCCAAAGTAAGAAGGTGCATTTTTTGAAATATGCCACAAACATAGTCGATGATGTGTGTTCGAAAACACTTCCTCAATAGCATTTGACATGGCTTGATCTTGGTCAGTAAAAATTGTTATTGGAGATCGATTCCCCATTGAGTCTAAGAATGACTTGAACAACCATTTGAAAGAAGCAGTAGTTTCATCCAAAAGAAATGCACATCCAAATATTACATTCTGCCAATGGTGATTAACACCTACAAATGGAGCACAAATCAAATTATATCTATTGGTGCGGCAAGTAGTGTCAAATACCACAACATCTCCAAAACTATCATAATCAACCCTTGATCTCCCATCTCTCCAAAAAAAATTTGTCATGCGATTTTCTTGATCTACTTGATTAGTATAAAAAAACATGGGATCTTCTATCTGCCTTTTCTTAAAATGATTCAATAGGCTTTGAGCATCTCCAGCACTAATTGTTGACATCTTTTTTGTGTTCACATGATTATAACAATCTTTTTCAGTGAAGCCCACATTCTCACTCCCTCCAACTTCTTCTGTTAAATACAAATAAGTATTCTTTGTACGTATTCCAGCATTCACCGTGGAATCAATTAAACCTGCATTAGGTTTTGAAATACGACGACCCGATCTTAACAAATGTCTCTCTGATGGTAGTGCAAGTTCATGATTATGCTCTGGATTAAATGCAATAACCCTCCACACATCATTTTCAACTGTGAAACGAATAAATGCTTTACAGCCAGTTCTAGTCTCTAGTTTCTTCCAATTTTTCTCTTCACAAGCATCTTCATCTATTTTAAAACCCTCCTTAGAACATAGAAATTCACGTTGCCTTATGTTCTTTGTCCCATTAAAATATCTAGGCTTTCCTTTCCGTATACTAAAACCTGTTTGTAATGCATAATTATTGTATAAATTGTATGCTTCATTTTCAGTATATGCCACCTTATCCAACAAATTGTCATCACTATTTTCTAGTCGTTTAACAAACAAACAATCTTCAATTCCTTCAACATCACTTGAATTGCAAACTACAATAATTTTTATGAAAAATATAATTGTTAGAAATAAATTAAGGAATTTACAATACAATAATTATCTTATGTGTGCAATTTTTTATGTGTTCTTAAAGGCCTATGGTATGCTTTATTACAAAGCTTCCCTATTTCTAGGCACAAATATAATTAGAAATTAGACATAGTTACCAATATCACTACACATATTTTATTTAGGAGCAAACACCTTTATATATTTTATTTGGGAGCAGGGAGCAAACTTGTCACAACAAAACAATAAATTCATACCTCAAAAATATCACAACAAAGCCTTAAATTTTTCACAAAAAAAAGCATTAAATTCATACCTCAATACATTTTTATATATTTTATTTGGGAGCAAACATACCACAACAAAACATTAAATTTTTCACAAAAGAAAAAAGCATTAAATTCATGCCTTATTACATTTCTATATATTTTATTTAGGAGCAAACATATCACAACAAATCATAATACATTCTTTAAAAAATGAAACAAAACACAACAAGACAAAATAAACTATACCTCCATTACTTTGAAAATTGGGTTCTTCCATGCTAATGTGAACAAGATTTTATCTCTTTACACTTAAACTTTTCACTTGATTTTACTAAAAATCACTCATAGTAACATTTTGTGTGTGGTCACACAGTGCACTTGGTTTTTGTCGGCACTGAGTAAAACCTTGTGGCTTGTTTACAATAGTGAAAACCCTAAAGGTTCTCTTTGTCCTAAGCTAAATTGGAGTACAGCTGGCTGGCTCTTCTTATATTTTATTTTTTTATTGAAGCTAACGTTAACTGATGACTGACGTTTGGGACATTTTTTATTTTTTTGAAGATGAAGTTGGTGGGCTGCCATGGTTAATGAGCTGTCCTCATTAAATGATGTCAGCAGAATATTTATTGATGTGGTATTTTTCTATTGGCTGGGACTACAAGGTCAGCTTGGTGACCTTGTAGTCCGGGACTAGGTAAGAATTTCCCTGAGTTTAGATACATATATAGATCGATTGGCTGTTAGACATGCTGTTGCTCCAAGTAACTTGATAACATACAAGAAGAAATCTAGATGATAAAGAAAACACACAGATCAAGCTAAGAAGATAACAACAAAGCAACCC
This sequence comes from Castanea mollissima, assembly GCA_014183005.1. Taxonomy (NCBI): domain Eukaryota; kingdom Viridiplantae; phylum Streptophyta; class Magnoliopsida; order Fagales; family Fagaceae; genus Castanea; species Castanea mollissima. Next base: position 42,723,980 of record JACAVU010000005.1, read on the forward strand.
TTCTTGCTAAATGCTAATCTTTGGGAAGAAATTAGAGTGAAGGTAATAATGTAGCATAATAATTGAAGAAGATGAGGAAGGAATCACGTGGACTTGCTTTTCAGGTCAATTCGCTGCTGGACAAGGAAACAAGGAGAAATTATCATTGTGGGGTAACGTTTTTATTGGTAAAGGGACTTTGTAGTCTGTACAGGTCATAAAGTGAATTGATTGCTTTTTGAGGGTGCTATGTCCACAATATTTTTACAACAAATCATAAGTGGTTAGTTGTTATTGGTTCAAATTTAAACCTAACACTAAGATTACTTTTTTTTCCAAACAATAACAACCAGTAACAACCTACCACTTAAAATTTGTTGTAAATATTATGAACATATTATATCTCTTTTTATTTAGAGTAACTATTCAACATTAATCATGCAAAAGGCAATCCTTATCCAAGGCCGGCTCAACAATTTTAGAAGCCTTAGGCGAAAATTTTAAGTATATTCTTTTTTATATTTAAATAGTAATTAAATAATATTAATTAAATATTTTTTTAATTTAAAATCTATTTTTTAATTTTATTTATTACATGATTTAATAAATTAGTATTACTAAAATATAAATGAGTTGATAAAATATATATCAAATTATTAATTGGTATAATTCTTAATAATAATTGATAAAGTAAAACTTTGCATAAAAAAATATATTAATTTGAGTGAGTATAGATTGGGTGTGGCCCGCGTGAATGAATTACGGAGTTTGTAGCTGTGTTGGCGGGGGTCTAAAATTCTTTCCACTATTTTAGATTATAAAATATTATATACTCAACCATTGCACTGTACTTGTGCAGTGCTAAGTCCTGTCATTTGATCAAGTATCAAGCTTTGTGCAGTGGCATTAGTGCTGTAGAGTGTGATCAAATTGTGCAAGTGTAAGAGCAAACTCAGCGTGTTGTCCTTGTCTTGTTAATCAAGTAGATTAAAAAATATAACTTAAAATGAATGACTAAGCTTTTAGAAAAAGATCAAGAAAAGGAAAGAACATAGATAGAGAGGCAGAGAGATAGAAAGATGAGAGATTTTTTGTTCTGATATAGAAATTTATAATTTCTATTTTAGTATATTTCAAGATAATTATGTTTTATTATTAATAAATTTGTTTAGTATTAATTTTGATTTTAGCATATTTTAAGAATGAAGTAGTGAATTTGTCTTTTAAAATTTAATTTTGTTAACTGAAGTTTGACTATTTTTATTTTTTTCCTATTTAATTTTCTGCATTTTAAAATACAATGAGACTTTTTTAATGCATTTTACATATATGGACTTTTTTTAAGAACGGAAATTTCTCGCTCAAATCGGCCAATCTAATTGGTAATGGTCAATTTCCTTTGTGTTGGGTGTTATTCTCAACCAAAAAAAAAAAAAAATTAACTATCATGTGTGATCAACGTCCACTTCATTTTTTTTTTCAATTTTTTTATAATTGTTTTTAATATATATATATATATTTATTAATTTTTACATTTTTCAAACCATTTTCTCTCCCTTACTTTTTCATTTCTCCACTACTTTTCAAACATTTCTCATTCTCTTACCTTTTCATCTCTCCACTACCATCTACATTAATATCATTCTTTCTTTATTCCTTCATCTTCCTTTATTTTTATCTCTTCTTATTTACAACTTCTTACTATAAATCTGTCACTATCTCTTCTATTCGATGCATAGTTTTCCCTTACAAAGAAAAAGTTTTTTTTTCTCTTTCTCTCTCTCAATTTTTTGGTGGATTTTTTTATTTTATTTTTCTTGTATCTCTGTTTTAGGTTGATAATCTTTTGTATTATTTTAAACTCTACCTTAGGTTAATGCGATTTCATTTTTTTTTTTTTTTTTTTTTTTTTTTTTGTTGTTGTTGTTGTTCTCTTTGATTGTTAAATTTTATCCTATTACATTATAAAGAATTAAATATAGCATATAAAAATATAATATTATTCTATTACATAGCATGATTTGGATAATTTGATATTTATTCTATTAGACAACATTATTTTTTATAGTGCTTAATTTAGATGTTAAACTACGAGACTTTACTAATTTTTGTTTATTTTTTTGTCATTTGTGGTGGACAAAGTAATCTTAATAATTGTATTGGAAGTACTCTATAATGCCATTTATTTAGAGAAAAGTAAGATTAGCTATATGAAAATAATCAGATTGGTGTCAAATTTTAGGTTTTGCAATTTTACTTAAATTCTTATTATTATTTTATAACAATGCATATATAGAAATTTAACTCTTAAATTTTGCTAATAATTTTTTATTTGATAATATGTTTTGGGTGGTTGAAATTACAATTTCTATAAAGAAAATAACCTTAATAGATTATCCACAACAAATTGTTTTTCTTAATTGGTCCAATTAATCATTGTTAAGTTTATTAATTTTCTTATTTTTCGGTCTTTTGGATTGCAGGCAAAAAAAAAATAAAATTTGAGTAAGTTTTTTTAAAACTAAAAGAATAATTTCTAAATTTTATGTTTTTTTAATGATTCACAAAATGTTATAAACAAATTTTATTTAAAAAAATGAATATTTATGTTAACTTGCCTTATGAATTTTTGAAAAAATTGTATTGTTTTTATTTTGGTAAGACAAAATTTATATTTATGATTTATGATTGTTCTTATATTACATTTATGATTGTTTCTATAATAAATAAAAATATGATTATGAAATCCATTATTCTTTATTAAATTAGTTTAAATTGTAAAAAAAAAAATAATAAAACTACCATAAAAATAATTATCACGCGCAGCCGTACAGGTTTGTGGCTAATTACTATGAAAGACCAACAATGTACAGAGGCTGAACATGTCTTACTAAGCACCAAGGCAATGAAAGAACATAATCTCCAAACACATGATAATCAAAGATATAGCACACAAGAAAATACAATGCAAAAGCACAGAGAAGAAAGTAACGCAAACAACCTAGAGCAGAACAATATAATGCAAAACCACAGGGATGAAAGTAACGCAAACCAAAACAAGTTTGTACAAGGAAAATCAGATGGTGGACACGTGTCCACTCTTGAATATGTGTCCGAATTCGGATATGTCCAGTGAAAATTTTTACTGGCAGAAGCCTTACTCAAAAAAATAAAGATAGCTTTAAAAGAAACAAATTTCTGCAGAAAAGAATGTTTCTCTCTGTTTGCTTTCAAATGGAAATGATTCATTTCACAGTAATTAATTTTTTTCAAAATCTTTAACCCCAAAAGAACAATTTTTTTTTTTAAACTATAGCAGGCTGGGGGATGAAGTAATGACCCAGTATGTAAAAGAAGTCCACTTTTTCTTTTACACAAATGAAAATTTTAGTGGAAAAATTAGCTAAAATAAACAAAGAATATATTACAATGTAATCTTTTAAATAAAAAAACACGTACAGTCATCTAATCCTATAAATATCTAAACCAAAAAATAAATAAATAATTTCATACGCACAATCACATCAAAGATCTTAATTACAAGTCCTCCTATCTCCAAGAGAAAGCCAAATCTACAATACAAATTAGCAACAGCTCTTTAGAAATCCGAGGAGAAGTTTAAGTACATGGGACTTATTGGCTGTTGCATGCTGCTGCTCTTAATAAGTAAAAAAACACAGAGGCCAAGAAGTAAACACAAAGCAACCCTTCTTGCTAAATGCTAATCTTTAATTTGGAAGAAACTACGAAAAGTAAAAGCAAGCGAAGGTATTATTAATGCAGCACAATAATTGATATGTGGAAATAGATGAGGAAGGAATCACGTGGACTTGCTTTTCAGGTCATTGTAGTCCGGGACTAGGTAAGAATTTCCCCTTCAAGACAAGGGGAGACATTGATCGATCACTGGAATCACCTCAGCTTTAGTGGGAAATTGTCATGGTGGGGTAAAGATGATTTGCTTTATCGTAAAAAAGTGAATAAATTATATTGTGTTTCATTAAAGTAACTAATCAAGATTAATAATGAAGGGAACCTTTCTCTACCTTTTCAGTCAAAAAAAAAAAAAAAAAAAGAGCTGTCCTCATTAATGAGCTGTCATGGTTAATGAGCTGTCCTCATTAAATGATGTCAGCAAAATATTTAATGAGCTGTCATGGTTAATGAGCTGTCCTCGTTAAATGATGTCAGCAAAATATTTATTGATGTGATATTTTTCTATTGGCTGGGACTACAAAGTCAGCTCGGTGACCTTGTAGTCCGGGACTAGGTAAGAATTTTCCCTAAACTTATCCTCTAATTTCTAAACAGTTGTTGCTAATTTGTAGATTTGGCTTTCTTTTCGAGAGAGAGATAGAGGACTGGTAAGATCTTTGACTGGATTGTGCGTCTGAATTTATGTTTTTTTTTTTTATGTTTATATTTAAAAAATAAAAATAAAAAAAAGAAAGATTTTAAGTATTTTAGAAGGAACTTTACTATTTCTTTCTCTCGCTATTTAGGAGGTGTTTGGGGAGTAGTTTAAATTATGTTGTTTGAGTGTTTTTATATATGTGTGAGTGAAATAATATGTAAAAATATGTGTAATATTGTTTAAAATGTGTAGTTATATGTTTAAACTTACATGCCGAATACCCCTTATTTGTTTCTTTTAAAGCTAATTATCTTTCTCTTCCACGTGATTTTCCTTCTAAGTAGTAATTTATTATCCCTTTCATACAATACAACTTTCTCATATTCGTATCTTTGTTCATGATGGGCTTTAAAAGACACCCAGGAGCTTGTCGCTCTCTAATTGCGTTGCTAACTAGCTATACGCCCTTCGTTTACAGGTTATTCTACAAAATATCTGATCAAGGTCGTGAATGATAGAGAACTATCAAACTCTGAGGCTTTGTCTGTTTGATTTGTTTCTTTATTTGCGTCTTTTGATCACCAGTGGTTTGTGCTCCCGAAGTATGATTGTTGCTGAATAGTAGCCGTCGTCTCGGCCAAAGGGCATGTGTTCTCCGCAGTTTAAAAGACTCTTCTGTAGCTCACTGATTTGCTTATAGATAGTACAAAGGTACCCCCATTCTCTTGGCTTTTATATCTCTTTCTGAATAGTTTTCATCGTCTTGGCCACTTATTCAAGGCCCAACTATGCCTCCGCTCTATGGCTATGGTGTTTGTTCTATAATGATAATTTTTTATCATCATCAGGTATGTTAACGTGTAATAGGCTATGGGCCTAATAGGCTATGGGCATTAGGCCCGCCTCATTTTACTTGTACAGTGTACGAATTTGTACTATACACTACCTCTTATATAAAAATATGCAGTGAGAAATATAATATATTCATTCAGTGTTTTTAACAAGATTAAGATATCAATTGATTTTTATTTTATGTATATAGAGATTAAACCCCAAAACTTTTATTTGAAGACAAACATATTTATCAATTGAGTTAATTAAAACCCATAAAAAGATATTTTATGTGTTACTAAATATATAATTATATAATATTGTATTGAAAAGCCATAATAATATAATACATATAACTAGGGTTGTCCATAGGTCAGGCTTATGCTCAACTCGGAACCGACCCGACTTCATTGGGTGGTAGATCGAATGACCTGTTGTCAACCAAAATGGTGATTAGATCAATTCGAGTCAAGCTTTGCACTGGTCGAGTCAGTTTCAGTTGGAACTGAGAAGATGGTGATGCTAGGAGGATCTCATCGGAATCTTTGGATTTCCTTCGGATCTTTGGCGAGATTGTGAGATTTAGGAAAGATCTGGTTGGAGATTGTGAGTTCTCCACCAGATCTCATTGGAGATCACAAGATCTCCACCAGAGATCATTGTATTTTCACCAAATCTAGGCAGAATCTTGAATGATGATGTGATTTTGGGTCACATTTTTAGTAGAGATGGAGGATTCTGACGAGATTTCTGAGATTTTTGGGTGGAGGGTCGATCGGGTTGGTTTGAATCAGGTTTTAGAGGGAACACCTGCCACTCGACCTGCTTTCATCAAGTTTTGGAGGAGATCACCCGTTGTCGACCATGCTCGGATCAGTTTCGGATAGGTGGGGTGGGTGACTAGATCTGCTAGACACCCCTACATATAACTAAATACATAATAATATAATTTGTCACACACTTTTGGCGTGATGGTCACTTCACAAGCATAAGTACTTGTGGGGTAGGATGGCAAGAGTTGAAATTTAAGTCTTTAAAAGGGAGTTTCACACACAAAATAACATTTATGCAAAACAACGGAATTCTATTGTTCAAAACACCAAAATTTTTGTTGCAAAACAAAAAGAATGGGAGGAGATTTGTTCCAAAAACACCAGAAGGAATGAGAAATTTATGTTTTGCAAAAAAATCCCTTTAAGCACTCAAAAATTTAACAAGAAGTGAAAATGAGATCAACTGTAGGAAACTAATTACATATGCAGAAAATTTAACATGAACTGAATATGGAAGTAAATTTAAATTTCAACAAATTGAGAGACTGGGACTACAATAAAAGTTGAAGATGGAATTGAACATCAAGCAGAAGATACTAATGAGGGAGATGATGGCAAAACAGATGCAGAAGCTAGAAAATTCGCACGATGAAGGTCTTGAAAATGGAGCCTATGCTACATAGAAGTCTTTTAAAGAGGGGCCAGGAATAAAAATTAAGATTCTCAAGTGGGGGCTGACTTTGGCATTAGGAATGAGATAATGAGGTCAAAGTTGTGAGAAAGCTTGAAAATTCTCAAGAACATGACCGTCAGGAAATTGGTGAGACTCATAAAGGGTGGGGAAAAAATTAGAGTAATTAGACAACTCAATGCTGTAATACACTTCTCGTCTCTTGCCCAGTCATAGAATTTGCAGTTTTTTTTTTCTCCCTTTTTTCCAAATTTTGGTTGTCCTAGCTTCTTTGGGCATGTTCCAAAATTTTTAACTCTTTATATCTCTCTCTAAACTAGAGAGAGAGAGAGGAGAGAGAGAGAGAGAGGGCATAATTAGATTGGTTAGCTAGAAAGCAAGCAATAAATATCTAGTGAGGAGGATGAAGTGTTTTTTTTAACAACATAGTATAACTTTTTTTTTTGGAATTTTATCAGGTATAAACTTAGACCCATCTTGTACGTGGTATATATATATATATATATATATATATATATATATATATATATAACTGAAAACAACCAGGAATGAGTACCTATTACTTTTGGGAATTGAACTTGTGTCTTTGACATGAAAAGATATTGTAATCGTTAGATTGTTGGGTTAAGATAACTTGACCCCGGTTAATAATTCAATTACCCAAATTGATTAATTAGGTTGAATTGCATGCAAATCGTAAAGGCAACAACAAATCACCAAAAATACTAAATGCAACTAAAAATAAATTTGATATGGCGATTTGTTGACAAATAGGGAAAACCTCGCAAGACAAAAACTCCACCAGGTGATTTTAAGGTCACCACTTTCAAGAATCTACTGATCAACAATCAAACGGTTACAAGTATAAGGAATTTTACCAACTCTTCTAGCCTATCCCAAAATACTAACCTATAGTTGAACTTTCGCTCTAATACCCAATTGGACTTAATCTTGCAGTAGCCTTCTTTCCCTTGATGCAAAAACCTCTAATTTGTGACTAATTCTTTACACGGATCCCAGTACATGACTAACTCTAGCAACTTGAATAGATGTTGTTGGCTGCAAAGTTCTTCACTTCATCAACAATGAAGATCTGGAAGCACTCGGTTACAAAACCCTTTGGCGTACAAACGCCGTAGCTTCTCACAAAGAAAATAAGTCTCTTGGTCTTTGTATCCATATATGACGACTCTTAAAATAAGCATTATAAATGTTTAGGATTGTGAGAAAAGAAACCCTAAACAAATGCAAAAGCCTGTGCCAGATTTCAAATCTGGAAATACTAAAATCGTAATTCTCGATAGATCGAGTTGTTGTTGAGCTATCTATCGAGCTTCACATTAAGTCTTGATAGCAGACATCTATCGAGCTATCTGTTGAGAATTAATGAATAGTTTTTCTTCACTTGTTTCTTGGACTAATCTTTATGACTTTAATATTTGACTTGAACAACATGTTTCTTGAAGTATTGAGCCCATTTTAAATTTACCCAACTACAAATAAAGTGCATTTTGTCAAAAGATTAACCAATTACAAAACATATGACCTTAACAATCTCTCCCTTTGACAATCCGTGACAAAACCACAAACAACAATTATAAGAGAAGTCTGACACAACTATCCCATAACCAACAAAAGTACATGAGTCTAACCCTACTATGAACTCTTGAAAAACTTTGCAAGAAGAGAAATTATGATATGGTAGACTTGCAACTTGTCTTAACTGAAACACTTAAACAAGATTCATCAAGGCATCAAGTGTGAAATGTAGACAAGTTGTAAAAGAGAAAAAACATATATATAAAGAGAGAAGAAATAACACATGTAAGACAAAGGTAAAGAAACATACATCATAATATATATATATATATATCAAAGAATACAATGAATGTAAAAGAGGTCACAGGACCAAGGTACATGAAGAGAGAAAAGCTACAACAAAGCCTCACTACAACAAATCCGTGACAAAACCACAAACAACAATTATAAGAGAAGTCTGACACAACTATCCCATAACCAACAAAAGTACATGAGTCTAACCCTACTATAAACTCTTGAAAAACTTTGCAAGAAGAGAAATTATGGTATGGTAGACTTGCAACTTGTCTTAACTGAAACACTTAAACAAGATTCATCAAGGCATCAAGTGTGAAATGTAGACAAGTTGTAAAAGAGAAAAAACATATGTATAAAGAGAGAAGAAATAACACATGTAAGACAAAGGTAAAGAAACATACATCATAATATATATATATCAAAGAATACAATGAATGTAAAAGAGGTCACAGGACCAAGGTACATGAAGAGAGAAAAGCTACAACAAAGCCTCACTACAACAAATCCGTGACAAAACCACAAACAACAATTATAAGAGAAGTTTGACACAACTATCCCATAACCAACAAAAGTACATGAGTCTAACCCTACTATGAACTCTTGAAAAACTTTGCAAGAAGAGAAATTATGGTATGGTAGACTTGCAACTTGTCTTAACTGAAACACTTAAACAAGATTCATCAAGGCATCAAGTGTGAAATGTAGACAAGTTGTAAAAGAGAAAAAACATATGTATAAAGAGAGAAGAAATAACACATGTAAGACAAAGGTAAAGAAACGTACATCATAATATATATATATATCAAAGAATACAATGAATGTAAAAGAGGTCACAGGACCAAGGTACATGAAGAGAGAAAAGCTACAACAAAGCCTCACTACAACAAATCCGTGACAAAACCACAAACAAAAATTATAAGAGAAGTCTGACACAACTATCCCATAACCAACAAAAGTACATGAGTCTAACCCTACTATGAACTCTTGAACAACTTTGCAAGAAGAGAAATTATGGTATGGTAGACTTGCAACTTGTCTTAACTGAAACACTTAAACAAGATTCATCAAGGCATCAAGTGTGAAATGTAGACAAGTTGTAAAAGAGAAAAAACATGTATAAAGATAGAAAAGAAATAACACATGCAAGACAAAGCTAAAGAAACATACATCATAATATATATATATATATATATATATATATATATATATATATATATATATATATATATCAAAGAATACAATGAATGTAAAAGAGGTCATAGGACCAAGGTACATGAAGAGAGAAAAGCTACAACAAAGCCTCACTACATCCCTCAAAGCACTCTCCTCTTATCTAGTATATCCTATGTTAGCTCTCTCCCTAAACTAATGACTACTCTCATATATAAAACTACTCCTCACTTTTGTCACGAGTGACAAAGGGTGCATCACTGAGAGGTCGTCATCTCATCATCACTGGAAGAGCCAGAACCATCAGCATCATCATCATCATCTCCACTAGAAGAGGTCTCCTCAGCAGGCTCGGGTGAAGGTAAGGGCGTAAAACCACCAAGGCGAAACTAGCAGTGAGCGATGTGACAGACTCTGGTGTTCATCTGACACATCTCATCAGACAGATGATCAAGACGACTACCAAAATCAACACGCATGTGCTGAAGCTGATCCATGATGTCAGCAAGAGAGACATCTGTCGTAAAGGAGGAAGAAGGGGCTGATGTAGAGGTGGGTTGAAAGGTAGGGGCTGCATCCATCGTCTCCACACGAGGCCCTTTGCAATGAGCTGTGCTGCACTCCTCCAGATAGACTCCTTGCTTATGACACCTATGACATGGAAGAGAGGAGAGGGAGGAATGGTGACGTGCATATGTGCAAGGATGCATGTGATAGCTGAAGAAAAGATGAGTTTATCACATGTAGTGGTGTCTTAATAACAATCTATAATAGATACTATCATGTGTAAGGGAAAATCTATAGAAAGATCTTCCAAGAGAGAAAAAAAGAAACAAACATGAGGCCCAATGATAGTGTTATAGTGTGACTGTGGAGTGAGTACAAAGGTCATCACCATATTAAGGATAATTAGACCCTTAGCAAACTCAGTTGTGGAGAAATTTAAGGAACCTCCCCACAACATGGCCTTCTCATAGAAGAGTAAGGCCAACTCAAAACAATGCAGATTTTTTAAAATCTCAAAACATTTATGCCAATTATCAATAAATATAGAGATTAAATACTCTTATTGTGCACTACTAGTACCTTGAGATGCTCAATTAATTATTTACACTTTTTTATGTTATACTACTTTATTCTATTAATTTTTTTTTCCTCAATTAAAAAAATTCCGCCGACCTCTATAGTTTACGAAATTGTAACAGTTCTTGCGAAAGTAGAACTAAAATCACAGGTTGCCCTATAGATCCATTTTCAGTAGTTTTCAAGATTATAATAAACCGTTTTTTTTTCTCTCTCCACTTTATGCTTTAACTTCTTTTTTTTCCTTTTCTAAATTTCTTCGTTAGATTAGTGCCCTACAAATCTGAAGGAAAAATGGAAGCGCGCAACAAGTATCGCTTAATTTAGTTTGCAATTCAAACTATTTTTGAATGGTTAATACATTTGGTTTAAACATTAAGAATACATGGTGATTTGTGTACCACATGTTTGATGTTAAAAGATTTTATTAGCTGACCTAACTTGAACCTATGGGTATTATTTATTATGAGATATATTTAATTATATAAATAATGATATATATATATATATTTATATTTATAATCAAAATCTCTAAAACTCTCACAATTTTCTCCAACAACATAATATTTTAAAAAAATTATCATTTTATTTAAATAAAATTATTTTTGTTTAATTCAAACTTAATAAGAATTGAAATTCTATCTCTCTAACAAGTCCAACTAAAACTCAAACTCAAACTCAAACTCAAACTTTGATAATTTATCTCCAAATTTGCAAGGTTAATCATTTTACTATAAAAGCAATGCAAATCCCAAAAAAAACAAAAATTGAGCCGAGTAGAGGTATGAGTTCTTCTTATGTTATTTTCTTCTCCTCTACTTTGTTAAAAAAAATTATTTTATGATTTTTCATGTACTTTTTTAAAAATAATTTTCGTACATGAACCACTAAACTCTCTTTTGTCCTTTTTTACAAGATAAAAAAGTAATTTTATGGTATTTCTCTATTGTTTAGTCATATATATTTTGTTTTGTTTCAATAATTTCTAAATAATGAGTCATCTGATTCTTTAATATTTTTTGGTTTTTCAAAAGTTTTAATATCTGAATTTTTGAGTTATTTTTTTGCAGTATCTGAAACTGTCTGACAAATTTTTTGTAAGTCATTGCATGTTAAATCAATGACCTTTTCATCAAATTGTAACACAAATTGAATTCATACAAAAGCAAATCATGCAATAGTGTAATTTTTTAATCAATTTAAGATTTTATAAAATTATTTTAGTCTACTTCATAAATAGGTAGGTTCCCATGTATAATACGAGTTAGCGACTAATAATATTATATATAGATAGATTTTTGTGAGCTTTTACACAATCTTATTTACTCAAATAATATCTTTCTCAAAAAAAAAAAAAACTCAAATGATAGAGACAAAATCTTGTCATGTTTTTTACTATGAATGTCTATTGATTAATTTGCAATTTTTTTAGTTATTCACAATTGGTTACTTTTACTTGAAATTTAAAAAAAAACAAGACTTGTATACGAGTTCTCGTGCAAAAAGGCAACAACAACAACAATAATAATTATTTTAAAAAATTTATAACAAATAGAACTCGTGCAACACAAAAGCCTATAACTAATAGTACAAAATACAAGAGTATAGTCAAAGAGTCTTGTAACTCAATTGGTTAACATCTCCTAATGTTTCAAACATAGACATTTAGGGTTCAAATCCGCATCACCCCCAATTATTAAATTATCAACCAAAAAAATACAAAAGCTTAGTACAATAAAGTATAATAGGAAGCTGTTAGGAATCTTAGATTTGTAGTAATATCTTAATATCCTAATAATTCTTGTAGTTTTATCCCATTAATTAGTAGTTAGTTAGATAGTTATACATCTTGGCCCTTTAGTTAGATAGTTGAGATTATGATGAATTAATTAGGATTTGAGCACATATACCTCATTTAACACATGACATAATTCTTAAAGCACATGTTGAATGAATTATCCAATTATCTTGAACGATGTGGGTCAATGAGATTTGAGCTAGTCTCTTATAAATATATAATTGTAATTCAACATTAGATATAAAAGAATAAACAAATTCCTTACTTAGTGCATTTCTTCTCTCTCTTAGGGCTCGTTTGGATTGAGGGAAGATGGACGAAGAGTGGAGGGAAGTAAGGTAGAGTTCGCTGAAAATAAGCTAATAGTTTCTATATAGAAACAATTACATATTTTTAAAAATTCATGACTTAAAAAATTTGTAAGCTGTAACTCTAATACCATATATAATTTGAACTTATATATGTGTAATTATGATTGTTTTAAATGTATCTGTGTATATGCATAGAGTTATACACTAGTGATTATAATGGAATTTTTTTTTTTTTTTTTGTCTCATTTATTATTATCTGTTAAAAGGGGAAATCAGAAATGAATTACCATTTTGAGTTACTTATCATTGAATTTTCTAATTTTGAGTTACAACTTGATGTCCCATGTGCATTGACTTTTAGCTGAACCTATTCTATGTTGACTTATTGTTGCAGTGTAGTTATTTGGGCCATATCAAAGTCCATGATAAATTTTTTTTTTGTGTAATTTCTCTCTCCTATCGGCTTTCAGCCAACTCTGTCTTTGCGGGCTGAGAAATCCACTAATAGCCATTAGTTATTCGATTGGGTTTGTGTTGAGTTCCAGATTGGGCTCCCAAGCTTACTTTAACACGTGTCTTTGCTAAAAGATTTCCAGGTTTACTAGGAGCGATGTTCAATTTTAATAAGGAAAACTTAGATTCGAACCTCCATTTACAATAAGCAAAAAAAGATAGGGTCAGTTTTTTATTTTTTGAGATTGAGGGTGAAATAAATTAAAAGTAATGAATAATTTATTAGATAGGCCTCACTTTCGTAGTAGGCCAAGGGATTGCCGGATTGGTTTACTTTTCGACATGCTTCGTTTGCTGCGCATTGTTTCATTTGTAATCATTTAGTTAATTTGATGATTTTCTACATCTTAGATTTTCACTTAATTTGTAGAAAATTTGAGATGATTTGGTAATTATTTTTATTTATTATTGATTAGCTCAAGGGGGAGAAAATCCATTTGATTATGCTAGGGGCCTGCTTTTAGATCCTATTAGCTTGTAACTTATGCATATGCATGGCTTCAATTAAAATATATAATTAGATGCATATATTTTTTTAATAAAAATAAAATTCATGGTTTAATTTATACTTAAGTTAATTATTATTGATTTTGAAGAAAAAAAAAGTTATTTATTATTGATGCTCATTCTTATATTTTGTTAACTCTTAAAAAGACATTGAAGAATACTTTTAATATAAAATTAACAAATTACTCGATTATTGCAATGAGTAGTAAATATCTTCACCAAAATTAAGAAATTTCTATAAAATTCTTATATTTAAAAATAATAATAATAATTCTCCTTGAACATAGTATTACCTTTAATTTAAAAAGTAAAAAATTCTCAATTTTTAAAATGAGTAGTAAATATCTTCACCAAAATTAAGAAATTGAATGGACATAACCAAATGTCATATAAACTTGCAATCAAAAACTTAATTTTAATAGCTTAACTGAATTATTATTTGCCTCTTCTTAGTTTGTCAAAAGACTCAAAATTTTACTCCACCTCCATGGCATTCAAAACTTGGAGACTAAAGATGTATTCTTCCATTTTGTTTTTAATGTGCACAATGTGTTATGTACACATATGCAGGTAGTCAAATATGGAAATGTTGGGTCCAATTCTGGAGCTTGCCAAAATAATTTTTGTTCCAATTCACGATTGCTGCAACTATCACAGACACGTTGATGAACATATGAAAAATCTCAGGGTCAAATGGCAAGATTTAGATCATTTAAAGTCAGACATAAGATCAAGACTGGAAGCGCAACTTCCAGGAAAGACAGCTAAGCTACTAGTTACAACTTGGTTTGAACGTATAGAAAGTATGCGTAACGAAATTCAAGCCATTGAAAGTGAATATGAAGAAGTTGAGTGTTTCTTACGTGCACGCGTAGGAGAACATGCTTTGAAGAAGAAAAAAGCGGTGGATGAACTTTTTCAAATGGGGTCTGATTTCCCTGATAGTTTGGTAGTTGATCCAGCTGTAAGAAATGAAGAAGAAATTGCAACTACAGAATTAATAGGGAAAATCACAACCGGAAGAGTAATGAGCAAAATTTGGGCAGACGTGTTGAATGATGATGTTAGAAGGATTGGTGTTTGGGGAATGGGAGGTATTGGCAAATCATCCATCATGGAGCACATCTATAATCGTCTATTAACAGAGACAAACAAATTTAACTGGGTAATTTGGGTCACTGTGTCAAAGTCATGTGATGTTATCCAACTACAAAATGATATTGCACACAAGTTGAATTTAGATCTAAAAAATTCTAATAAAAGAGGAAGGGCAGCCAAGATAATGAAAGAATTCAAAAGGAGGAAGAGGGGTGTGCTAATCCTTGATGATTTGTGGGAAAAATTTGATCTTAAGGAAGTAGGAATCCCAGAGACTGGATGCAAAATAGTATTGACAACTCGAGATCGTATCGTTTGTCTAGGAATGAGCTGCAAGCCCATCCAAATGGATTTACTTTCGGAAGACGAGGCACGAGAGTTATTTTTTTATAAAATGGAAGATGAAGTTATTAATAATCCATGTTTTAAAGCAATTGCAGAAGAGGTTCTTCAAACATGTGCTCGGTTGCCTCTTGCAATCGTCACGATGGCTCAGAGTTTCCAATGCTTAACTGATGATTTTGAGTGGAGAGATGCATTGGAACGGTTGAAGACATCATTAAAGGGGTTTGACAAGATGCAGGAGAAAGTATATAAGACGCTTGAATTCAGTTATGATCGATTGAAAGAAGATGAACTTAAACAGTGTCTCTTGCATTGTGCACTACACCCTGAAGACTTCAAGTTTTACAAAAATGAGTTGATAGAACATTTGATTGATGAGGGAATTATTGAAAGAATGAAGAGCAAGCGGAGTTTGATAGAGGCAAAACTATATTGAATAGACTTGAAAATGCATGTTTATTAGAAGGTGGAATGGCATGTCATATTCCTGAGGGAAAGTTTGTGAAGATGCATGATTTGGTGAGAGACATGGTCCTCGAGGTTGCAAGTCCTGAATTTATGGTAGAGGGTCGCTTGAGATTGGAGGATTTTTCAAATGAAGAAAAATGGAGAGAGGATCTTGTAAAGGCTTCTTTGATGTACAAGGGCATATCAACAATCCCTTCTAATGTATACACAAGGTGTCTAACCTTTCAACTTGTTGCTGCGAGGTAACAAGTCATTAAAAAATGTCCCAGATTCTTTGTTTAAGCATTTGCATGGGCTCAAGGTTCTTGATCTAGCATATACTGGTATTAAATCCTTGCCAAATTCAGTCTTTAGCTTGGAGAGGCTTACTGCATTAACGCTTAGAGGGTGTAGACGATTTAAACCACATGTCTTCATTAGCAAAGCTAACAGCTTGAGGAAGTTAGACCTTGGGGAAACTGGAATTACAGAAGTACCTGATGGTTTAGAAATGTTGTCAAATTGACATACCTCAATCTGAATGCAAAGAATCTAAAATCATGCCAATTCGGGATTTTACCTAAACTTTCTCGTCTCCACCCAGTATCTTAGATTTTCTTGCATAGTAAAAGTGAAAAAAGAGGAGATAGAAAGCTTGAAGAATTAGAGAATGTACGGGTTCGTTTTGATGACTTGGACGAGTTCTGTAGCTTTATAAGATCTTAGAGGGAAGGCAACTCGCATGTTACCAAATTCAAGTGTAAAAGTCAGTGGAAGACTTGGATCAGAAAATTGAAGACGAAGAAAAAATTGTAATTTTAGAAGACTGCAATTTAAGAAGAGGAGATGAGTCCCTTGTGCTACGGGAAGACTTGCAATTCCTAAAACTTAAAACATGTGAGAGTTTAAGACGTCTGTGCGATATTCCATCTTTGAGACTCGTAAGTGAATTGAAGAAGATACGAATTGAGGACGCGAAGGAATAGAGCACGTGGTTTCTTCTACTTCCCCGTCCTCTTCTTTTACTGATTCTCTTCAAACTCTCGAACTTCTAAATTGAAAAACTTACGCGGGCTGTTTAGGCAAGAGAGAGCTGCATCAGGATGGGTCCCACTTGGTACCTTTTCCAGACTCAAAGTAATTTTATCCATGAATGTCCAATAACGAAGCTGCTTCCGCTGGATTGTTACTGCACTGCCCCAACTGGAAGAGATTCGGGTTGAGAATTGTTTGAAATTAGAGGAAATAATAGCAGAAGCATGTAATGAATTTGAAGAAGAAGAAATAGAGGAGGAAGGAAATGACACTACCAAAATCACTCTCCCAAATTGAGGGTTTTGAATCTGGAGAACCTACCGGAAACTGAAGACCATCTGCAGTAGCACTAAAGTAATAGTTTGTGATTCTCTTGAAAGGGTTGAGATAATTGAATGTCAAAAGCTGAAGAGACTCCCTCTCCCTCATCTCGTCCCCCTTCTCTTCAGCACATTCAGGAACTGAAGAATGGTGGGAATCGGTGGCGTGGGGACGTCCGACACAAAGAATGTCTTTCTACCTTTCTTTCGAAGTATTTATCCTATATGCCTTCTTATGTGCGCAGGTATCTTCACTCTTAAATCTTGCGATTTATCTATTACGCAAATTAATCCATTAGTTGCTTATCTATTTTTTTTTTCTTTTTCCTTTTATATACCCTTTAGATTACCCAGATCGGACGAAACTACGGCTTGCCGATGTGATGTGCTGAGCAGTGAGCATATTCAACACAGCCTCTTGTAAGTAAACTACGAATGCATATGCTTAACCTCAGTATCCATGTAAATTGTTTCACGATTGGTTCCTTTTCTGTTATCGCCTCATATAGGATATATCAGTATCACCAAGCCAAAGCTGACATGGAATATATCCGTGGTGTACCAGCGAGGAGAACTTCACTCTCAATATGCAAATCTGTGTGTGTTCTTAATTAATTACTTTGTCTAAAATTTTTGGTTGTTGAACATGTGTTCTCTTTAGCAAGTGGGAAAATCTTGTGTAATAATGATCCTCTGTGTAATTTGTTTAATGATCGTACATGCATCAATCATTCTCTGTAATTTTTTTTTCCTGTGACACAATAGAGAAGAGTAGAAGATTTTTTATGGTGTTGTGTTTACATCATGGTCCTAGTTAATCCTTTGATGCTTGCTTTTGCAGAGATTATAATTTCAAGAGATCTAAGTTAAAATTTTATAGCAGAATGTTATATATGGACTCCTCTGTCCCTGGATAAACGTGGTCCACAACTAGTGCACAATAGGAAAAGTGGTGACCCATCTTGGTGTTAGTACAGTTAGTGCTGTTAGCTTTGCTCAACAAACATTTCGTTCAGTGTAATTTATCAGTCTAATCAATAATAATCTTGGTTAGTAGGCTAATCTTTAACAAGATATTTAGCACATGTGCATTAAATTTACCAAGATCTTGAGAGACTCCTTCTCTGTGATAGCAGTAAAGTCATACTTTGTGATTCTCTTGAAACGAATGAGATACACAGATGTCCTAATCTTAAGAGACTCCTCTCTCTGTTCCCCTTCTAATGGACGACTATCTCCTCCCCTTCTCTTAACATTGCTTTTTATAAAGATCATATTCCAATTGACTAAATTGTATTTTTATTGCGGAATGCGGTATCTATCTTGTGCTCAATATACAAAATGGTTCATATCTTGTCAATATCCTTTGTAACTATGCTTATAATTTTTTATGTGTGTTTGATAATCTGGGAACTAGTGTGCTTATGCATCTTTGATCTTCAATTTTTTTTTTTCCTGGGGGAAGGGGAGATTGGGTAGATCACTTGAGCTATCTTCCGTGATCCACCAAAATGTCATCAGGATCTTTTCTGCCATCTCTGTTCTTTTTGTGTGATAAAGCCTATTTTTGGATGATTAAATGTCATTGAATTTATATTATTTCGTTCCTTTCCTTTTCTTTCTAGTCCCTTCTTCCTGTTCTCTTGATTCCTCCCTCAAATACAATTAGTTCATGCTTTAAATGATATCAAATTAATTCATCACAAGTTTACAGGTGTAAAATAATTCTCAAAACTACTAGTGCAGAACTTTCTCATTTCTACAGTGTGGGTACGTGATTATTGCCATAAATAAATGTTATATGAGTTTAGTTCAAGATTAAATTAATATTTTTTTACTCAACACAAGAGACAGAACAGGTTGATCTTGAATTAATCAAAACTCAACTAAACCAACAATCGTTAGGATCAATGCCTGTCTAGGAGCTGAATCAGTACTTGGCAAAAGAAGCACGTCTAAGATCCGTCAATCAGTACACTCCCTCTTTTAATGTCTTGTGATATTTTTTACTTTTTTGAAACCAAAATCTTTGTATGACCCTAGTCCAAATTGGTGTCCAAAATTTACTTAGCTTAAATATCATACTATTAGGTTAGGTATTATAAATCATAAGTACATACTCTTATCAAAAATTTAAAAATAATATAAATAAATAAGGACATTCTCACTGTAAGTCAGCACTTATCTGGTCATTGAGGAAGGCAGGAAAATCCTCTATCCAGAGCTCAATATCCTCAATAATATTGCATATGGGGCTGAACTTTGAGCTACTTTATTTGCTGATCTTAATAAATGACTAAGGCTACAAAGTTTTTTTTTTTTTTTGATAAGTACTAAGGCTACAAAGTTCAAACTGATTAGTTAACAACTGTGCATCTGAAACCAGGTGACATATTAACACCCAATCATCCTTGGTTGATTCGATGCTGTGATAATATGCAGGGAATCACCTTCTAGAATTACCTTTTGCGAATCCAAGTCAATAGAAAACTGTAGAGCACATGTTGCTGCCCTAAGCTCTGCTGCATTTGCCTATCTAGAGTATGTTTAATTTCTTAAATGGTTAAAATTATTAGATGATTATATGTATGTTACATTAAGGTTGGGACAACTTATACATTCACTAGGGAATAGTAGGAGTTCTGGTCAAGCATTTGTCTAAACATACTGAAAAGATGTGGTGCAATATTTTCTTTAGATAATAAGAAGATTGGTGTAATATGTTCATTACATTTGAATTTATTATTGTACATTGATGCTAAATTTACTATTGATTTGTTCTCGCTTCCTGAACTCTTGGACTTTTTACTGTCAATTTTGGAAAAGGTGGAATGGTGGTCTATTTGGTCTGAGATAAAAGGATATATTGGTGAGTCACCTCACTTGAGATGTGTAGCACCATTCATTTCAATAATATTAGTTGAACTATTTTTAATAATTGATAAATTTTTTTTTTTTTTTTAAAAAAGTGAGAGGGAAGAGGATTAAAAAAAAATGTGTTATGTTAATAAATTTGTGCTTTACTTGTTGATGCATGTATTTTGCTTCCATATATTCACAAAATTTCTCTCCACTATTTATGTGGAGAATGGGAAGCTTTTAGAGGACGCAGATAAATATTTTTTATTTGCATAAATTTAATTCAGAAAATTTTCTCTTCAAGTTGATAAGACTTTTACCTATGATCCATTGTTATAGACGAGATGAGGCTTTGAAATATTTTTTTCAATTGACAACCTAAATGAGTTAAGTAGGGATAAAACATTCAATGAAAATTTTCATCATGAAACATACTCTATGCAATAAAATTATTATCCCTATCATATGATGTAAGGCTCATACCTTATAACAATGTGAGTATTGTATCGAAGAGAAACATCAATAAAATTGTATCTTCCTTGTCTTTTGCTATTTTATCAGTTTTTTTTTAGCTGCAGGCTTACAGAAAACCTACTTGAATATACTGTAATCTTTCATTCATGTTTTTTGAGTATACTATTTAGTTCCCTGTAAGTTTAACATTGCTGCTTGGTTCCTGTTTCACATGGTGTGTAGCATCTGTAGTGCAGCATTTTGCATATGTTATGAATATACTTATGGCCAGTTGGTTGAAGGAGGAGGGAGGGGAAGAAGAGAAGAGTTGGCGGAAATTATGTATTAGGGTTAATTTTTGTTTTTGTTATATTCTGACTTTAATTTCAAGGTACAAGGGAGAAAAGTTTAATTGTTGAATAATTGCTTTTAGATTTACTGAATTGTTAATGTAAAAACTACGTATTAGAATCAATGTATGATGACATATAGAATTTAGAGAGTTACTTGAACTTGGTTGTTTGCTCTCTCTCTCTCCTCTCTCTCCACACACACACACACACACTCACATTTGGTAGTCAAAATATACAAGAGCAACAAGGAACAAAATAGCTGTGCATAACAAAGTCAGCAGAGGACTCGGACCACATCCAACTACTTTCTAGCTCATTCATATTCATAAAGCTATTAGAAGCCTTACTGTTGTCTGACCTCAACCAACATTAATGATTAATGGATCTAAACAGCAATGTTGAACTGTGTTAATAGGATCCTAATGTCAGCAAGCCTCTAACATCTAACTGTACCTTCTAATAAGTCAAAAGAAGCACATAGTTGAAGTTTTTCCGGCAAACCCAAAGTTAATGTTTTCTGACAGCCAACATAATGCCAGTCTTGAGTCATTTGTGTTTTCCCCTCTTAAAGCTTCACATTCTATCCCAAACCTTGGGATCTAACAAAAGCCCACCCTAGCTCATAACGAAACTAACTTAGTATAAGGCCAGAATATTTCAATAGAGTTTGACAAAGGTGTGTCATACACCGATAATACTAGTTGCTGGTTCCACTACCAGAGGTCTTGCCCATCTGATCAGTCACACAATTAGTTTCTCAGCCTCTAGCCCTCTATGTCCTTGTTCTCATCTCGGGAAATAGGCCAAAGAAATGGTCAATTGGAATTATGGTTTTAAGCAGTAATAAGTTATATCTGGTTTAAATTTAGAGAAATGTTGTGTCCACAGACATTTTCACAATATTTTCACAACAAATCTTAAGTGACAGGTTATTACGGGTTGTTATTGGTAGACAAAATAGTAATTTCAATGGTAGATTCAAATTAGTACCAATAATAACTTACCACCTATGATTTTTTATGAAAGTGTTATAAAAATGTTGTGGACATAACATTCCTCTTACATTTATGTTCTATTTTTTATGCTAAAGCTGGTGAAAATGGCTGATCTCTGGAAAATTTTAGAACATTCCTTTTGTGGAGATCATAATTCCATTCGATTTAATTTGTGTTATTTGTAGCAGAATAACAGCTCTAGGATTCCTCTATCCCAATAAAGACATGGTCTATACCTCTGGTGTTCAGTGATTGTAGATATCTTTTGTAGCTATTCCTATCAACATGCTCTTTATGTATGGTATGATAATCTGGAAACAAGTATGCTAATGATAAAAGCTTCTTTGATCATCAGTTTGGGTTATCCATTGATTCATGTTTCAACTCTTTTTGGGTTAATTAGTTAAGAATCATCCACCAAGATGTCACCACAATTTTCTCCCTACTTCTATTTTCTTTGTGTGTCACTAATCAGTAGGGGTGGCAATTGGGTAGGTGGGTCAATTTGGAAATGATTCAGGTCATGCTTGTGCTCAGTTAGAGGAAATAGTAGCAAAAGCATGTGATGAATTTGAAGAAGAAGAAAAAGAGGAGGAAGGAATGGACACTATCAAAATCACTCTCCCCAAATTGAGGGTTTTAAAACTGTTTGGCCTACCAGAACTGAATACAATCTGAAGGAACAGTAAAGCAATAATTTGTATTCTCTTGAAATGATTGAGATAGTCCAATGTCCAAAGCTGAAGAGACTCCCTCTCTCTCTGCTCCTTACAGATATCATAGTTCCAACTGATCTAATTTGTGATTTTTTTTATTGCGGAATGTCAAATCTTATATTTCTCTATCATTGGAAAAATCTGGTATATACCTTGTGCTCGATGTACAAAATTGAAGCACATCTTGTCAATGTTCATTGGAACTATGCCTATCAATATGCTCTATATGTGATTTGATAACCTGCAAAAACGTATGCTTATGATGCAAGCATATTTGATCATCAATTATGCGTACTTTTTTGCTTCATGTTTTCACTTTTTTTGGGGTTGACTTTAGAAGTCTGGGTGATCCATGATCTTCCCTAGCCTTCTCTACTCTTTTTGTGTTGATAATCAGCATTGGTTTTGGTGATTAAATGTCACTGAATTTATATTTATTTCCATTCCTTTTCCTTCTTGCTATATTCTCAATTCCTTTCTTGAATACAACTTAGTTCATTAACAATATCAAATTTGGTTCATCACTAGTTAATACTTGTAAAATCATCCTCAAATCTACCATTGTAATCTATACAGATGTTTGGCATTTTTCAATGTGGATATTTGATTATTGCCATAAATAAATGTCATATGAATTTAGTTTAAGGTTTAAACGAACAATTCATTACTTAACCCAAGAGACAAAACAAATGGATCTTAAATTAATCAAAAACACAACTTGACCAGTCAGAAGCTGAATTAGTACATGGCAGAAGATGAAGTCCAGTCTAAGATCAGTTGGTTTGCCACCAACTTGCCTCTTTTATTGTATTGTGATACTTTTACACTTATACTTTCACTGGGAATCACAGGACTTCTGGTAAGTATTTGTCTAGGAATACTGAAAAGATGGTCCAATCTTTTTCTTTAAGGTTTTAAGAAGAATTGTGTAATATGTTCATTACTTTTGAACTCGTATATTGTAAATAGATGCTATTTTTCACTAGAGTCATTCTCACTTCTTGAAATTTTGTACTGTCAATTTGGAAATAGTGGAATGGTGGTCTATTTGGTTTGAAATGAAAGGGTATATTGATGAGTCACCTCATTTGAGACCTCTAGCACGTTCATTTCAAAATATTAGTTGAACTATTTTTAATAACTAGTGGATGTCCGCGCGATGCGCGTGTCGTTATTAGTTATTCTATAATACTCATATGTGTTATAATGTTTGAAAAATTAATTTCGATGTATTATACATCACTAAAATATAATGAATGAAAAAAATTGTAACACAATATATCCATAAGTAACCATAATTAATTAGACTTTAAAAATATCACTATATGCCCTTTTATGTTTGATCAGATGTACATGTATAGTTCTTACATTTGAGTATTTCCAATATAACTTTTTTTATTATTTCTTTTCTTTTCTTTAGGAGTTTTTTTTTTTTAAAGAAAACACGTAAACTTTTGAAGGCTAAACATCTAAAATTTAAGGTTTATAATTTCTAATTCTTAAAACTAAATATATATGCCAAGAGATTAAAATAAAACAATAATTGAATAGGGTAATATAACTTATACTATTTGTATCTTACGTTTAATTTTACTTACATCTGAGTACCTTAATCACTTACAAAGATTAAATACTTTCCAAAAAAATAAATAAAAACAAAAACACATACCTTTTAGAAACCTCATATGTTGTAAAAAGATTGTATCAAGCTTTGATAGTTTGTTAATGAGTTTACTTACGTCTGAGTACCTTAATCACTTACAAAGATTAAACACTTTCTAAAATATAAACAAAAAAACAAAAGCACATACCTTTTAGAAACCCCTAATGTTATGAAAGTATTATATCAAGTTTTGATAGTATTGTTAAGGAGTTTAGAACATATGCACCTGAAACCAAAGACAATTTCATACTCTTTTTACACTAATTTCTAACTCTTTGTCTCTCTATCTTTCCAGTTCTATTTTTCTTTTGGCATTTTGATATTTTGTGAAACTGGAATATATAAAAGAACATGAAAACTAACATTGAATTGAGAAAACCTTTCATTTCTTAAATTAATGAAATTAAAAATGGAAGAGTTCAAGAAGTTGGAAAAGGGAGTAGAACCAAATCTTTAGTAATTTTCTACATTTATGGCTTAAACTAATCGTTAATAAGAAGATGGAAGGTGAAAGGCTAAGCGAAAAAGTACTCATACAAAATGACACATGGCAGAACCTCGTGCACTTTTGCATGAGGTCTCTGCTTTTATATATATATTGACTAGTAGATGTCCCGCGCAATGAGTGAAAACTTTATACTTTTATTTTGAAATAATTTCTAACTATTCTTTATGGCCTCATAACACTCATCTTATGTTCAATTATAATATACATATCATTAAGAGGAAGAAAATAAAAGGAACCAAAATTATTATGAATAACATAATTAGGAAAGAGAGTGGAAAAGGGGCATATAATTTGTTGGCTTCAAGAGTCTTTTACATTAGAATTAAAATAAAAAACAAATTAAAGGAATTATTGTTTCTAATATAAACCATCTATTTATTTATTTTTAATAGATTCCACCATATAAATAAAGATGGTGTCCAAATAATCCATTTTTGTGCAAAAATATTATCAACGATAGGAAGAGGAAAGAGCAAATTGATGTGGAACTCAATAATAAGAGTCTTATCAAGAAGATTGTAG
This sequence comes from Castanea mollissima, assembly GCA_014183005.1. Taxonomy (NCBI): domain Eukaryota; kingdom Viridiplantae; phylum Streptophyta; class Magnoliopsida; order Fagales; family Fagaceae; genus Castanea; species Castanea mollissima. The sequence goes on from JACAVU010000005.1 coordinate 42,749,140, forward strand.
AAAGAGTTTCTCAAAGTGTGCATCTATTTATGATGCCGGCCCATATTTTGGAGAATATGGGAAAATGTTAATGTGGAAGGGTTAAGCTTGATTCATAATACGTAAGGTAATAAGTAGGTTTGAGCTTTTCAAAAGGTTTGGTCAAATTTTAATTTAATTTTGAACTACAACCCATCTTTTAGATAAAAATTAAATAAAAAAAAAAGTTAATGTGATCTTTTTGATAATAGTAAAAAAAAAACTTAATGAAAAGAGGTTAAAAAAACTTAATGAAAATAGGTTAAAAATCCTAAATGAAATATTAGAGTGTTACATAATAGAACCTCATGCACTCTTGCATGAGGTATCTGCTTTATATTTTATGTAAAATGGTTTTGAAGAATGTTATATATGTATTGTAGCATAATTGTTATAGAACTTTATTAGTAATGAGTTCATCATAAAAAGCAACAATTATAAATTATACACACATCCATTATAATTATTCAATTGAAGTAACGTGAAAAGAAAAGAAAAAAAAAACTTTGAAGGAATAATATAGAATAAAAGTTGATACAGAATGTGTCTTTCTCTTTCTTCTTAATTCTAAAACAACATACACACCTCAAAAACTCACAGTCAATTACACCATTCACAAAACCCACAAATCCACAACATCCGATCTTCATGTCAAAATCGTAATTGCCGTTATCACTCAATTTAAAATGCAAACCCCCCTTCCTTGATTGTAACCAACTCATACGGGTTAGGATTAGATGTAATAGCAATGTTAGAACTAGGTAGGTATTGTTGAGAGATTAAAGGTAAATGACATCGTTTTTAGTCTGTGTGTATTTGACATGAGATGGCATAAAGGGTTATAGATGGGTATATATAAAAGGGTAGAATTGCAAGAGTGGGTAAATTAAATGCAATATGAGTGCAAATGAAAGACTTGAAACATGAATAAATTATACAAATAAATTATTTTTTTTCAAAAGTGAAACATTAATCAATATTTAATTTGTTCTTATCTCTAATGTGGCACTTGAGAATATTTCAATTCTCTTTATATAGAAGCAAACCTCGTGCTTTCCCACTTATCTCATTTTATATATATGATATATATATTAGATATAGTATATATATATGATTGATTGATAAATCATAGAATAGGCGAAAGCGGAAAGAATAAAAAATTACTTTTAGGTTAGTAAATTTTGTGCTTTACTTGATGTTGCGAGGTTTTCAATCCCAATATATTCAAAATTATGTGGAAAATAGAAGCTTAAGAGGACACAGACGGTAATTGTCTTGATTTGCATAATTTTAATGCAGAAAATTCTCTTTAGGCTAATAAGATCATAAGACCTTTACTAGAACCCATGCTCCATTGTTGTGCTCAAGATGAGGCTTTGAAAAATATTTTCATTTGACCCAAGGTCATAAAAAAATTGACAGTGATGTATATCCAAAATTGCCTAATTTTAGGATACGGATACGCAACACAGACTTTAAACTTTTTAACTCATTCTCATTTTAATGTGGGATTAACCTACTATTTTTTCTTTTGACAACCTAAATGTGTTAAGTAGGATAAAACAATCAAATGAAATAATTTCATCATGAAACATACTCTGCAATTAAATTCTTTTCCTATTATAATTTTAGGCATTTAATTACCTTAGAACACTGTGAGTATTGAAGAAAAATATCATTATATTGTAAGAATTGTGTCATTTAATGTGATCTTAGCATTACTCAGAGACTCTCTCTCAAAAAAAAAAAAAAAACTCTTCTTGGCTGATTGATACAACATTAGATGCACAACCATTTTTGGTGAAATAAATGAATGCGAACTCAGAAAAAGAAAAAAATAAAATAAAAAGTGTTGCCAATGCATTGGGGCACGTCACTGCACAGCACAGACCATAGAATTTTTTCATAAAAAAAAATAAGAAAAAAAAAAAAGTATGTGAATGCATTAAATCTTAACTTTCAAAAGTCATATTTTTGTTAATGGTGTTTTTTTTTTAGATTTTTTTTATTGAAAATGTAAAATTATATTTTAAACCACAATTATATTGTGGGTGAATTTAATTAATCCACATTTTCATAAGTTTTAAATTATATCTACATTAAAAAACAAGTTTAATTCAACCATATGTACATCTTTACAATGACATCGTTACTGGACATTAATTCATTTGAAGCCACACGATATCATTTTGTTTAATTGTATTTTTCTTTTATAGAATTACTAATATGGATTTATCACTATATGCCAGAAGAAGAGAAAGAAGATGGGTAAAAAAAGAGGTTGACGATGAAGCTAATACAAGTAAACCATGATTTGAGTGATGAGATACAAGGAAAAGCCAAATCAATGAAGTTATGGAAAAAGAAACTCATGCGAGACAGTGAAACTAATGGTAAATAGGCAATGAATGAAAGAAAGATAGGAATATAAATACAAATCTACATAGGAATATTTTTTAAAATAAAATAAAAAATCTGATGTTATTTCAATTCTACCATGCAATGCATTCACTTTTTGACCTCTACAAACTACACAGCCACTTTATTTGACTTTGTCATCAACATTACCCCACCTTGACAATTTGAAAGCAAGTGCTGCAAGTCAACGGGATTCTCCCTCATTTAGTCTAGATATTGAAAACTAAAAACACTATAATAAAATAATTTTTAAATGTATAAATAGTATCGTGAGATCTAGTTTTTTTAAAAAAAAATTTTCTAAAATCTATACTTGTAAGTCTCGTAAATAGTGCATGAGACCCACACAAAAAGAAAGACACACACGTTTGCTGTTTTTAGTGAAATCCAAACAGACACTTATTTCCACTTATTAATATTATGCTAAATTAATAATACCTTCACTCGCTTTTACTTTTCCTACTTTCTTCCAAAAGATTAGCATTTAGCCATCTAGCAAAGAAGGGTGCTTTGTGTTATTTTCTTGACCTCTGTTATTATGATTAACAGCAAATCAGTCTGTGTATCTAAATCTCCTCTGATTTCTAAACAGTTGATGCCTAATTTGTAGAATTGGCTTTCTTTTGGAGAGAGAGAGAGAGGACTGGTAAGATACTAAGATCTTTGATGCGATTATGCGTATGAATTATTTTAGTTACTATTTGGTTTAGATATTTATATGATTAGATGATTGTACATGTTTTTATTTTTTTAATATAAGAAATTGTGATTTTTAGGAGGAACTATAATACTTTATATTCTCTGTTATTTTAGCTGTCTTTTTGTCTAAATAATTCCTTTATTGAAAAGAAAAAGTGGCCTTTCTTTATATACCGGATCATTACTTGATTCCCCAACCTGCTTACAAATATTTTTTTTTTAAAATGGCAGAAAAAATGTTCTTTCTGAGGGTTAAACATTTTGACACAAAAACTGAATAACCTTTCCGTTATTTTGAGATGGAGAAGAATCTTTTTAATGAAGATTTAATTTTTAATGAATCTATAAGAATATGTGATAGTAAAGACATTTAAAATTAATTATTATTCGTTATTTGATAAAATTTATATATATCTAAAAGCTGAAACATAATATTTATTGTTACTACGCTCTAACTTTTCTCCCACTTTTACATTTTTATCTTCCCACTACTCTATACCTTAACCTTGCAATTCCTCCATCCCTTCACATTCCTTTTATTTTAACTCTTTTTTCCCATTTTTTATACACTATTTTTAATTTTATAATGCAATAGGATAACATTTAACAATCAAAGAGAACAATTATAATATTTGAATGTGCCTATCAATATTTGAGTAATATCAATTCTAAAGTTGTGATGAGATTTGATTAAAATGACAATCTTCTTAAGAGAATGAGAAATTTAAATAATTAATTTGAAACTTAAAAATATTTAGTTGTAGAAATAAAAAAAGGAAAACATAACACACTATAACAAAAGTTTGAAGAATATAGATCACTTTAAAGAAAACAAATTATCTTCAATAAATTTTAGAGAATTAATTATACTTTATACCACATTACAAAGTAATTATATATTCCCATGCATAATGGGGGATGTGACTAGTTAGATTTAACGTCGACTTATAGTTCCTTGAACATCTTTAGATTTTATGAAGAATTAAATTTTTACTGTGAAATGAATCATTTCCATTTGAAAGCAAACAGAGAGAAAACATTTCTTTCTGAGGCAATTTGTTTCTTTAAAAGCTTTCTTTCTTTTACTTCTATGTGTTTTTTCCTTGTATTGGAACTTTTCTCCCTTTTTTCATACATTCTAATATTGGTATGTTAGTTTTATCTACTTCACATTGGGCTTAGAAAGACAGCAGTGAGCTAGTCGTGCTTTATCTCATTGCTATGTGTCAACTTTCAGGTTTCTATTGATATATCGTATCAAAATCGTGAATGACAACAGTCAAACTCTGAGGACTTGTTGTTTAATTTGCTTCTTGCATTATAAGATCAACTTGGACACATTTTGTGCTGCAAAGTGTGTTCCTGACAGTTTAAAAGAACTGTCACTGATGTCTATGTTAAGGGTAAATGGTCCTCCTGACTTTTATTTCTCTTTCTGAAGTATGACCATGGCCTATGCCATTTAATCCAATGCCCACATATGCCGTAGCTCTTAGGCCCAGTACCAAGATTTTGACTGCCATGGAGGTGAATGATGTCTCGAAGCAGATATTTAGGACAAATTTGGACAATAAAAATCAGATTTACCAGTTGCAAAACGGACCAAATTTTGAATAAAAGACGACAGATATATCATAAACAATATTCAGAAAAACCTATACAAGAGTTTGGGGGCCAGGAGGGTATTCCTCTAACCACACTGAGGACCTCATTGACTAGTGCATGCTTAGCTAATTCTGTAGCTGTGCACTGTCACAAGATTCTGCATGAAATTGAAAGACATAGAAAAAAAGGTTACCACTTTTGTTTTCCTAAGCTTTTTTTTGCATGGCACAGTTGTGTGTGACTTGTGTCTGCTTAGACTCCTTACCTATCATTCAGGTTTGTAACATTTGATGCTTTTAGATGTTATTGATTCTTTGACAACAAACTTTGCTTTTCTCAAATACACATTTTGCAGAAACAGTCTGTGGCTCTTATTATCTCTGCTTCAATTGGTGTGTTTCTCCTTCAATAAATCAGAGTCTATCAAGAAGTGTATGCTTTTCAGACCAGGTATATACTTTTTCCTTTGCAGCTGTTATGTTGTAGTTAGTTTCTTGCGGGGAATAAAATCTATGATTCTCATGTTAAACCAAATGTCTATCAAAAATTTCTACATGCGCAATTTCATATCAAAGAATTGGGCCTTCTAACATACTTCTTGGGGATAATTGTCCTTCTCTCTTCACATGGTACCTTGGTCTCTCAAAGAAAATACATATTGGAAATTCTTAGGATGGGGGGGTAGTTAGCAACCACTCTCCCCTTTTCCTAGGAGCATAATCTCAAATTGACAAATATTGATGGTCAGCTCCTGAGGATCCAACACTTTATCGCAAACTCATGGCTAACTATGTATTTAGCAATCGCTAGACCTGACATAATTTATGCTATCAGTATCTTAGTCAATTCATGGCTACGCTTCATAAACCTCATCTTGATGCTGCCAGTGACTGCCACTCGTCTTTGTTACCTCAAAGGTTCCCAGCTCAAGGCATTTTATTGTGGAAATTATACTGGTGACTGCCCCATTCTTGGAAAACCAAGAAACAACCACTATTCTCATCTTTCTTCAAATCCAAATATAGAGTCATGCCATGGCTTGTTGTGGAGTTGACTTGAGTGGCTTGCTCATTGTAAGCCACGAAACGTTACTGTGCAAAAAAACTATGCAATTCAGATGTAGCTAATCTAGATTTTCATGGAAATAATAATCTAGCTCAAATGCCATCTCCTTTGTGAAAAATACAACAAGGTTACATTGAAACCACCTATATCCCCTCTAAACATTAGCGTGCAGATATTTTCACAGAGGCATTGGGCATAGATCAATTTCAATTTTCACTTAAAAAGTTGGCATTCTTAAATGTACATGCTCCAACTTGAGGGGAAGTGCCAAGAATTTCTAGAAAACAATTCAATTAATCTTAAGTTAGTTACGAAATCAAAGCTGTAATTAAAATGTCATGAATAATTTTGATAACAACTCCAATCAATTTTAATTGTGAACAAACTCCAACACTTATGTGCTCCCTTAATTTTGGTAAGCTTATAGGAAATCGTTAGAATTAATCATATAATGTTATTAGGAATCTGTACCATCCTTCCCTCCTATCAAATTCTTCATAGGTTTTGTCTCCAATCAGTCGAGACAAAAAAAGGGGGTAATGAACTTTGGTGGTACATATGGGAGTATGACTTACAATTCCTGGATTTGTTTGTTGCCAAGTTCAAAATCATTAACTTCTAATTTCTCTGTGTCATGGCTTGTTTCTTTCATCTTCATATTTTTCCATGTCAGTTGTTCTTTTTCTTTTCTTTTTTGTCTTTTTTGCGTTATAAAATTTTACGTTTGAAGAAATGTAATTATAACCATATTACTTCTTTGACTGTTAATTTATCTGTCAAAAATTAAAGAGTTATTAGTAACTACAAAACAAAATCTGGAGGTACATATTAACTCCATATCAAAAGTTGGGTAATAAAATGTATTCATCCCCTCTTTGTTTGTTTGTTTATTTGTTATTCTTCTCTCTCCTTTCCCCAAACACATGGCCAATATGCCTGATCTACATCTTGGGTGCATCTATCATGCAGGGTCTTTTCAATGGAGATGTTAGGTTCGATTGTTGGAAACATAGTTCCTTCAGTAGGCAAATATTGGAATTATCACAAAGAGGCTGATCAACATGTGAAGAATCTAAAGAGAAAATGGGAATTACTGGAAAGCCGGAAGGATGACATAAAAACAAAATTTTATTCAGAACTTCGTCAAGGAAAGAAACCAAAGCAAGAAGTTAAACTTTGGCTTCAAAATGTAGAAACAATTAAGGGTGACATAGACATTGGGCAAGAACCTGCCAGATGGATGTTTCTCTCACGTATGCAGAAGGGAGAATTTGCTTTCAAGAAGACAAAAGAGGTGGAGGAACTTTATCAAGCGGGTGATTTCACTGATGGTTTGGTTCTTGATCTACCTGAATGCATCGGTAAAATGATGCCACCATCAACCTTAGTGGGAAAAACTGCTCAAAGAACAAAGAAAGAGATTATAGTTTGCTTGTTAGATAATAATGTGGGAAGATTGGGTTTATGGCATGGGTGGCATTGGCAAAACGACTGTCATGAAAGAAGTTAACAATTTCTTATTAAATGAGTCAGACAAATTTGAAAGTGTAATTTGGGTGACTGTATCAAAGGATAATGATATTATCAAACTACAAAATGAAATTGCCTGCAAGTTGAAATTAGGACTCCCAAAATTTGAGGATGAAATAATAGGGGCAGCGGAGTTATACACAGCATTGAAAGATAGGAGGTATGTGCTAATCCTAGATGATTTGTGGGAAACATTTGCTCTTGAGAAAGTAGGAATTCCAGAGCCTACTTCAGCAAATGAATGCAAATAGTATTGACAACTCGAGATCTTGATGTTTGTCGAGGAATGAGTTGTAAGGATATCAAAATGGAGTCACTTTCGAAAGAGGAGGCACGAGAGTTATTTTTGCATAAAATGGAATATGATGTTTTTAATACTCCATATTTGAAAGCAATTGCAGAAGATGTTCTTCAAACATGTGCTCGTTTGCCTCTTGCAATCGTCACGATAGCTGGAAGTTTGCAAACGCTCAATTCACAATTATGAGTGGAGAGATGCATTGGAACAGTTAAGGACATCATTAAGGGGTTTGACAGTATAGAGAAGCAGGTGCATGAGGTGCTTAAATTTAGTTATGAACGATTGAAAGAAGAGAAGCTTAAACAGTGTCTCTTGCATTGTGCATTATACCTGAAGACTTCAAGATTTACAAAGAAGAGTTAATAGAACATTTGATTGATGAAGGAATTATTGAAAGAATGAAGAGTAGGCAAGCAGAGTTTGATAGGGATATTCTATGTTGAGTAAACTTGAAAACGCTTGCTTATTAGAAGGTGTAATTGAGAAATATTATGAAGAGGGAATATTTGTGAAGATGCATGATTTGGTAAGAGACATGGTTCTCCAAGTTGCAAGTCCTGAATTTATGGTAGAAGGTCACTTGAGATTGGAGGATTTTCCAGATGAAGGAAACTGGAGAGGAAATCTCGTAAAGGCTTCTTTGATGTACAACAAAATATCAAGAATTCCTTCTAATGTATCACCAATGAGTCCAAGCCTTTCCACCTTGTTGCTGCAAGGTAACAAGTCATTAAAAAATGTCCCAGATTCTTTATTTGAGCATTTGCATGGGCTCAAGTTTCTTGATCTATCATATACTGACATTGAATCTTTGCCGAATTCAGTCTTTAGCTTGGAGAATCTTAATATATTAAGGCTTAGAGGGTGTTGTTATTCAAAGCATGTGTCTTCATTAGCAAAGCTTACAACATTGAGGAAGTTAGACCTTGGGGGAACTCTAATTACGGAAGTACCTGATGGTTTAGAAATGATGGTCAACTTGACATACCTCAATCTGGACGTAGGGAGTCCAATAATCATGCCACTTAGGATTTTACCTAAACTTTCTCATCTCCAGTATCTTAGATTTTCTTGCAAAGTAACAGTGAAAGGAGAGGAGATAAAAAGGTTGAAGAAATTGGAGAATGTTTGGGTCCGTTTTGATGACTTGTACGAGTTCTGTAGTTTTATAAGATCCTTAGAGAAAAGGCGACTCGCATGTTACCAAATTCAAGTGGGAGAGTCAGAGGAAGACGTGGATCGGGATATTCAAGACGTAGGAAAAGGTATAATTTTAGAAAGAGAGTGCAATTTAAGAAGAGGAGGTGAGTCCCTTGTGCTACCAGAAGACGTGGAATCCCTAGATATTGTAGAATGTGACGATTTAACAAGTCTATGCGATGTTCCATCTTTGAAGCAAGTAAGCGAATTGAAGAAAATACGTCTTAGCCATTGCAAAGAAATAGAGCACGTTCTTTCTCCTTCTTCTCTTAACGATTCTCTTCAAACTCTCGAGATGAAAGAGAGAGCTGCATCAGCACGGGTCCCACCTATCACCTTTTCCCATCTCAAAGTGATTGAGATATTCCAATGTCCGAATATAAAGAAGTTGCTTCCACCTGGGTTGCTGCTACACCTGCGCAGCCTGGAAGAGATTTATGTCTACCATTGTAACCAATTAGAGGAAATAATAGGAGAAACAAGTGATGACGAAACAGTGGAGGAAGGAATGGACACTACCAAAATCACTCTCCCCAATTTGAGGGTTTTAGATCTGGATGACCTACCGGAACTAAAGACCATCTGTAGTAGCAGTAAAGTAATAGCTTGTGATTCTCTTGAAATAATTCATATATATAAATGTCAGAAGTTGAAGAGACTCCCTCTCTCTCTGCCCCTTCTTAATGGACAACTATCTCCTCCCCCTTCTCTTCAAAACATTTCGACACATGAAAAAGAATGGTGGAAATCGCTGGAGTGGGACTCTCCCGACACTAAGAAAGTCCTTCAACCCTTTGTCAATAAATTTTCCTAAGCATGGGTATGTCTCTCTCTTCACTCTCACATCTTTCATTTTTCTTTTATTTTATGGGTATTTCTTTTACTACCCTCTAATATATCTTTTTTTAAATTCCCTTTTGGATTGGACCAACCAGCTATTAATCACATCTTCCCGGTAAGTAAGTCCATGGGCATAGATGTATAAACGCTTTATACTTCTTGTAAAAAAAAATTCATGAATGGTTTCTTTCCTGTTTTGTCTGATATAGGATATGCGGCCAATGGTCTGTCCCAAGTTGAAGCTGCTGATATCAAATGTTCCCGTGGTGTGTGCGAGCAAGGATATATTCACTCTTAAATGTGATTTTATTACTTCTGTTCTTATTGCTAATTTACTACAAACTCTGTTGTGTTATGATTGTGTGTTCCTTTTTCACTAAGTGCCACAATCTACTTTAATAATGGATACTCTGCCTAAAGTTGTTTTGATACTCACATTCTGTTTCTGTTTTCCCCATTCACTGTTATCTCCTTCTTCTTTCTCTTCTAGGCTTTTTTTTTTTTTTTTTTTTTTTTTTTTTTCTTTTAATTAAAAAATTCTGTGTACATTTTGTTCCTATTAAATATTTTGCGGCTAAATTTGGTGAAGATGCTTGGTCCAAACAGTAGGATATCTTGTAAAGTTGCTTTTACAGCAATCATAGATAGCTACAGTGATCTAATTTGTGAATTTTATTGCGGAATGCCAAATCTTGGATTTTTCTGTCATTGGAAAACTCTGGTACATACCTTGTGAACAATGTATAAAATTGGAGCACATCTTGTCAATTTCCATTGTAACTATGCCTATCTATATGCTCTATATGTGATTTGATAACTTGCGAACAAGTGTGCTTATGATGTAAGCATCTTTTGATCATCAATTATACGTACTTTTTTGCTTCATGTTTTTCGCTTTTTATGGGATTAATCAACATGAGAGTCGTGGGTGATCCACCAACTTTTTAGCTTCATGTTTTCACTTTTCTGAGGTTGACTTTAGAAGTCTTGTATGATCCACTATCTTCCCTGGCCTCTAAAATCTGTGTGTCGATAACCAGCACTGCTTTTGGTTGATTAAATGTCATTGAATGTATATTTATTTTCATTCCATTTCCTTCTTTCTTGTCCCTTCCTGCTATATTCTCGATTCCTCCCTTGAATACAACTTAGTTCATGAATGATATCAAATTTGGTTTCATCACTTGTTCATAGGTGTAAAATCATTCTCAAAACTACCATTGTAATCTAATGCAGATGTTTGGCATTTTATAATGCGGATATTTGATTATTGCCATAAATAAATGTCATATGAATTTAGTTCAAATTTCAAATGAACAATTCATTACTCAACCCAAGAGACAGAACAAATGGATCTTAAATTAATCAAAACACATTTTGACCAGTCCAGAATCTGAATCAATAAATAGCAAAAGATGAAGCCCTGTCTAAGATCGGCCATTTGCCACTAACTTGCATATAACACTCCCTCTTTTATTGTCTTGTAACACTGTTACACTTCATTTATTAAATTTTTTTAATTACATATAAGCATAACATATGCATATACACATTTGTACGTATGTATCTATCTAGAGTATGTGTAATTTTTAAATGGTTAGAAGTATTAGAAGGATTATGAGTATGAAAACTGGAGGAAGACCAGCATTTGTAGGAAACTAATTGAGTGACCAAAGATATTTAGAAAAATTATTAGGTTTCTAAATAACCTTGTGCAATTTTAAAGTAAAAACACACCCTACTTCAATACAAATGTGGATCAAAAGCCAGAAGACATGATCAAACTCTTATTTCTAATTAACTTTTGATGTACAGGGAAGAATCGTTTTATTGTGTGGTTATGTGGTATGGTTCCTTTTTTAGATTTATCGCATTGTCGAATATAATAACATATGTACAAGAAATTAATGTAAATTAGCAAATATTGAATTTGGGGAATCATTTGGAACTTGAAACCTTGTCTAGGTGTTTTTTTTTTTTTTTCTTGGTGTAATGGTCAAAAGGTCCAAGAACAACCGATTAGAACAAAAGAGCAGTGCAGAACAAAGGACTCAGACCACATCCAACTACCTTCTAGTTCACACCATATTCATAAATCTAATAGAATCCTCGCTGCCGTCTGAACTCAACCAACACCAATTGACTGATGGATCGAAACCAGCATTGCTGTAATTGTGCTTGTAGGATCCTAATGTCAGCTAGCATAGGTTTTAACATCCGACATCACCTTCTTATCCCACAGAGCAGTCACATCCCACAAGTAGTCAAAAGAAGCACAGAGTGGAAGCCTTTGGCCAAATCCAAAGTAAATGCTTCCCTGACAGCCAAGATGATGCAACTCTTGAATCAGAAACCCAGCTGCAGCAACCAGCTAGCATCTTTCTTCCTTTCCTATCTTTCCTGACAAAACTGGACCCCTTCTATGCACCCCTCACTTACATGCATCCTCCAGTAGAAGCTGCCACCCTACAGTCTTTAAATGACAGTCTATCGCAATCCAGCCTATCTGGAGCTCAAACCTCTGCTGCTGCTGCAATCCTCTGATTACATATATGAGTTCGTGCTTTTTATATATTAACTAGTATGTCTGTTGTACAAACTTGGACTTCGATACTAAGATTGATTTTGTAATTGAGATTTGATTGATTTCTAAGTAAAGAAGATTTCTTTTTCCTATTCATTTTCTTTTAAAAAATTTGATCTTAGTCTATTATGATATGGTTGTTTAAAAACGTTATTTTTTTTAGATGTGTTCTCTAAGAAGAGATGGGGGCCTAAATAAACTAGAGATGTTACTGTAATACTATGTTATCTTATGGTGCATGGTCTGCTAGAATCCAGATTGAGGACAAGACTGACTAAACTTTGGAATGGAAGCATATGGGGAAAAAAATTAAAAATTTTAGGTTGATATATACACACACACACGTAAATGGCCGTAACATTGTCTTTGAGAAACACTGGGGCCAGTGGCATTATCCTTTCTCCCTTGAAACTTGGTTTTAATTTACGTATCAGATGACAATTGCTATGATTCTCAGATGTCGAAAGAATATCCGAAGAGAAGCTTTCTTCCGCAATGGTGCTTGGTCCCAACCAAATATAATGACATGCTCACACACTGCATTATCAGCTCATTACAAGCAACTACAGCTCAATTGCTCATCATATAAGAAAAGCCCAGGCTTAGCTTGTTTGCTTGTTACAATTTTAACCATCAAAATTACAAGTCACTTAAAATGGCACAATTTGCTTGTCAAATGCTGACCTGCTGAGCGCCATTGTTTGAAATCAAGAAGCATCAGACTCTTGACTGATCTGGCCCACCTAGAAGAAAAAACGCTTAAAGCTGATACATGCACACACAAAACTTCGGGATTTTTTTTCAAAATAACTATGATTTTAGACAATTTCGTTAGTTATAACGTTTTCAAAACTATTTGGGAAACTAACAATCCGAGCACAATAAACTCAATTTTGGTTTAGTGAAATTGAGTTCATAAAAATCGATTTCCCTAAAATCGACACTTACAAACTCGATTTCAGTACTCTCTCATCACACTTCTTCTCCAACAATCAAACAGGAGAGAAACAACACAAATCCAAGCAAACCTAGAGAGCATAACGAAATCATCAAACCCACCTTATCAATGTTGTGATTACGGCTCGGATGTGGACTCGGAACTTAGAGTCGGACTCAACAGGCCTTGGCAGTTGTGTTCGGAATAGCGTGGTGGTTCATCTACGCCGGCGAGGTGCTTCCTTGTCCTCTTCTCAAGCATGCTCTCTCCGTCTCTCACTCGGTCAAGAAACGAGTTTGATCTCCTTGATTTGGTCTTCGTCAACAATACTCTGCCAACAAACCCAATGCCACCGCTTCGCCTTCACTGTCACCGCCTAGGTCTTTGGTTTGGGTTTCTAGTTAAGGGTCAGAGATGGAGAAATCAAGTCTGCAATGCTCGATTTTCAATTTAAATAAAATCGAGTTGATTAAACTCGATTTAGCTCTCCAAAATCGAGTTTAAGGGAGTCGATTTGTTAGATTGCTAAATTGTTTCAAAACCTTGCTAACTAATGAAATTGTTTGAGGGATTTGATTATTTAGAAGAAAAAAAATCCAAAACTTCTTGAAGCTTGCTAGCATCTGTAATAGTTTATATTGAAAAAACTAGGATCTACTTACTATTGATAAACAGTGATCAGGAGGGAAAAAAAAAATATGTAACTAAAAAGGAGACAACTCCAAGTGACAAATTACAGCAGCAATGAATTCCCCGAGAATAGTGAATTTGAAAAGAGGGAACAACTAACACAAAGAATCCTGCTATATGCCTCGCTTTCCAATACAAACTCTTCACTTAAATTTCTTAAATACAAATTCAGCATTCTCAATCAAATCAGAAAAGAGGGATAAAAGAAATGAAGAGCAAGTCCTGAAATGCTCATTGTCAAAAATGATCTACTCCTCGAGTTATAAAATTGATTTCAAGAATCCTTTCAAGACCAATTGTTATCATTGCTAGCTAAGGTCAAAGAAAGATTATCCCAACAGTCTCTAATGCAGTGATGTCGGAAATAAAGCTTGGCTTCTCGGGTGCTTATGGACAATGGGATTGCCATTCTGGCCTCTCCCATACGTTATCCTTTTTGCATTTACTAGTTTCTAGTGCACAGAAAAGTCTTCTAGCAAAAAACGAAGACACCCTTCTCTGACGTCACCATCCTTTTGGAAGGAGCAGTTCCAACAATTCTCTCCAGCTAAAATTTAGTCAGCAAGGGGGGGAATGTTAGTACTAAACTACATTATAAAGTATGGGGATATAAAATTAAAAAAACACCCAAAAAGAAAAGAGGACAGAGTGATGAGCTGAGGACCCCAAATTTACCACCAATGGAAACTCTTAGCCCTGCCCCACCTCCATCATAATTTTTAAAAATAAAAATCTACATGGTAAACCTAAGGAAATAGAGAGAACAGCTAACAGTCAACGGATGTCTTTGTCAGGTCTTATATCAAAATGGCATATGTCAGTGCATGTGATCAGTTATTATGGGGATAAGAGTTCGACATGAAAACTCTGTAACAGTGCATAGTGGTATCCATGACTGCATCAACCATCCTCGATTAAAGTGAACATGGATGTAGGACTCACAGGATTACATTAGTATACTACATACACATGGGGTTCAAAGCACAATCCTCAAGCAGTACTGCCTTGCATCACCACCTAAAAGCATGGATAAGGACACAGATATGACACAACACAGGACACAATAATTCTTGAAAAATTATGACAGAATGATGGGGAATAGGAAAATTAATTAATTTATATCTTTAGATATATTTTCTTCATTTTTAGGCATATTTTTTGTTTAATTGTGAGTTTTCAAAATAATGAAGCGTTTAAAAACATATCAAAATCAAAGGATTTAAAAAAAAATTAAATTAAATTAAATTAAAAATTATATTTTTTCCTCCCTGGGGACACATGTAAGGGTGTACCCTGCTTTGTACCCGCTCATATGTGCTAGCCTACCAATAAAGAGAGCAGAATATTACCCTGAACTGATCAAAGCGAGAAAATAGCACCGTGCAAGACATGTTATGGGACCCATCAAGCATATTAACAATCTGCAAAATCCAAGATGACGGTTAAAGAGATCCAAAATAGGGTGAGATTTACCCATTCAATTTTTGTTTTAAAATAATGATAATAATAATAGGCTTTCCAAAATGCAGCAATAATTTAAAGAATGAGGCTGCTATGAGAAAGGCAACCTACTGTACAAAGATCACACTCACCTCAGGGTAAAACTCCTTCCTCTCTGGCAGTGAATAGATTATTAGATTCTGAATACCACGAATCTACAAGCAAGGAAATATGAATGGATGTCAACACTATGCATTATAAAAAATGATTCTGATATTTGATTTGATAAATTAGATGCGTTATAGAAGTAAATCAAGCATAGATGCACAAATATCATGTTAGATATGAAAGCATAGATGCACTTAGGTACACTGTTGAACCTATAAGTTTACATGGTGAAAAAGTGTGCAGAAGCAGTCTAAATAACCTTGTATCTGTAGTAAAAATGTGCCCTCTCCGTGTAAAGCATAATTTTATGCCTTCCTTCAAAAAACCAAAGCCGTGCACGGGAAATATCACTTGGTTGTGTGTACCTGAAGAGCAAGACCACCATTTCCAAGGTAATTACATGAAAAACCCATGGAGAAAATTGATATCTTAAAATGCAATGCTGAATGCTTTGGCAGGATACATATAATGGTCAACACAAGCAATAGAAAAAGAAAACAAAGCTTCTTACTCCCCAAGCAGACAGAAAGATGCTTCCTGTGACTTCAAAAAATTTCGAATTCGAACAAATTCAAAGTAAGAACTGATAAATAGCATAATTCCCCCCTGCATTGGAAAGTTCCACAGAAGTTTAAAACATTGAACAGTTTATAACAGCCATATCAAACACTTAAAATTTCACATTAGATTGTTCTTTTAAGTTCAAGAAAAATAAAAGTACCTGAACCGAATCTTTATCTTTGGGAACACCTGCACAAATAAAGTCATTATTAATTATAGCCTGATAACTTTTAGTCTTCCAACTGGAATTTCTTTTAAGACAGAAGACTCTCATGTAATGTAATGGATGAGTGGCAGCCGAATGAATGACAAGTAGAAATTGACCCCTTCACAAACCAAAGATAAGTCTGAGAGATGGTCCAATAATTTTAACAAGCACCTATTAATGCATAGGTGAATTCAGGTGAACGAGCAAAACGGAACCTAAAATGACATGGGTGGAAGTAAGGATGACGAAATTCCAGTGATGGAAGAGAGACACAGCCATGGATAGCACAAACTGCCATTCATCAGCCAAGCCTAGTTAAGATGAATCACATCTAAAGCCCAAACACAGGCCATGGTATTATTCTAGGAAGCATGGACACAACATGATATATGGGTACAATATAATATGGACAAAATGATATGGTAATTTTGAAAAATTAGTATATGGAGCAGAGACATAACAATTAATTAATATAATATAATATAATATACTTTTCAATATGTAACTTTCAATCCCACACAAAAAAAAAAAAAAAAGCCCTTTGAATTGCAATACCAATACTTGGACCAAATAGCATCAAGGTCACCTATACAAAAACATCTAACCAAAGAAACTAAATAAATAATATAACATAAACTAAAAACCTGGCCCCATGTTGACCACACAGGAACATCCACAACCCTTTGCCAACCCCAAAAACCATGTAAACCAACTTATATTCCAGAACCTCCCAATCTCCTCATCGGGGTTCCTGATGGTCTCATTCTTACGGATGGCCAAGATCTCATGGGTGGCACCACTAACAATACTCAGCAGCTGCCCACCCAAAAGTTTTTCTGTTGATCTTCACCCAAAGGGATTCAAGCTCATGAGTCATGGGTGTGGGCCTCAAGCTTATGAACATCCATAGCTAAGTTCCACATCCAGGTTAAGTTGAGCTGCAACTGACGGTTAAAGTTCAAAGCCTTAACCTAATCTAAGAAGACTTACAGGACTTGAAATTTCATTTTTTTAATATCAATAGCTGGGGTTTACATCTCTCAAATGGGGCACCCCATTGGGATGTTCAATTCTCTAGACCAGTCCAAGACTGAGAGTTGGATAGACTTTGCTGGAGGCCTGCTAAGAGTAGGGGTTTTGAGGTGTGAAGTTATTATCTTTCCTTACCTTCATCTAATGGCACTTTGTTTCCTTGGAAGTCGGTGCGGCGTTCAAAAGTCTCCTCTAGGGTTTTGCCTTATTTTCTTGGACTGCTGCTCTAGGGAAGATTTTATCTACGGACAATCTCCGAAAGAGAGGCATTATTATAATGGACTGGTGCTGCATGTGAAAAAGGTATGGGAAGTCAATGGATCATTTTTTTTTTTTTTTGATAAGTAAGAATGATATATATACGAAGGTTACTCTATGCCTGAAAATCACATAGCAACACATATCTCTTACGAGTTATGGACAATGGTTTACTGTTTATTTGGACTCCATGTTTGCAGCTTGGCAGGGTTATTTTGGTAGGCATAGAAAGATTGCATTTTGGAAGGAGGTACCACATTGCATCATGTGGCGTCTTTGGAGTGAACAAAATGCTAGAAGTTTTGAGGGATGTGAACAGTCTATCCTTGAATTAAAGCCTTTTTTCCTTCGTACTTCGTTAGATTGGAGTGTTGCTTTTCATGCTCCTCAAAAAAAAAAAACTTTTTTAGACATGTTTGAGCATTGTAATTTTGAGAGTTTGATTGTACTTCTCCCTAAGTACACCTATGATATATTTGGGATGTTTTATTTTAATACAATTTTTGTTACTTTTCAAAAAAATAAGGGGGACCAAAAGTTCTAACTCATGTAAAGATGCCTAAAACTTGATGGTAATTTTTGAGTCCTAAGAAGAGATGTGCTATCATATGTTCCATTCACATGATGCATTTGCACAACTAAATCAACAAGATATAAGTTCAAAACAAACCTTCTTGACAAAATAATCAAAACGAGCATCATCACCATCTGCTATTGAGTCCACATCAAATCGCTCATAAATCTGTAAGGTTGAGAGAGCATAATAAAACTTAATGTTTACACAGTAAAAGAGGGGATTTAAAATAGTGATCAATGATATTAGAATCCTACTAAAACAAGAAAGGAAATCATGTACTGAAGATTAGAATTATGTAAGCATTTTTTATTAGCCACAGTAACTATTGAAGGATTAAAACATGGGACACAATTTCCAACCTAATTAGTAATTATATTGAAAACAAAACCATTTTTCACATTTTATTTCCAAATTCAATTTCAACATTTCATGAAATTACCCTGCTCCAAGCATTGACCCCTCAAGAGCCATCTCAAACAAAAGTGTCAGCAGCTAGAACTGATACTGAAGAGGGGAAAATAAGTCCAGGAAAAAAAAAACCCTACCTTCATCTCCCCTTTCTATCTAAGTGTACCCCAAATGTTTGTCCTAATCAAAAGTCAATATGATCTGTTTTTCCAAAATATCTTCCTCCCTAAGGTTTAACATCAATCTCACTTTTGGAAGAAAAAAAAAACAATAAAGGGATGACATTGGAAACACAAGAAGTAAACAGATACCTGTTAAATGCATCTATGTTAGTATCTCAAATGTCATAAGTAGGAATGATGACTTTAAGGAATTATAATAATGATGATTAAAAAGACCAAGTCAATCAACCATCTAGTATTTCCCACTTGGAAGAATGCATAATGGTAGAATGTATAAGAGAAGGTGAAGATCCATTTAACTAACCCTATGTTTGTATGGGGGAAGATGGAGGAAGAGGAGAGAAAAAGGTGGATTGAATGCAGGGGAAGGTGGAGGGAGAGGAACAAGAAATTGGATGCATATTCCAGCCACGTATCCTAATGAACCCCACAT
The DNA here is from genome assembly GCA_014183005.1 of Castanea mollissima. Classification (NCBI taxonomy): domain Eukaryota; kingdom Viridiplantae; phylum Streptophyta; class Magnoliopsida; order Fagales; family Fagaceae; genus Castanea; species Castanea mollissima. Next base: position 42,768,294 of record JACAVU010000005.1, read on the forward strand.
TTTTTGTCCCATAGAAATCTGTTCCATTTTTTTGTCAGCCTAGATATGAAAATCCTTAAGGCACGTAATTGTCCATCTCTTCTCTCTATCTTTGTGTGAGTATGTTATTTTTTATAAGCGTTTGTCCATCTCTTCCCCCCCCCCCCCCCCCCCCCTCTCCCACAATTATCAAATTGGCAAAAGACAAAATTATCCCATAGCAAAGATATAAACAAAGACTGGAGATGACAATTCAAGCTGCAATTATTTATTTATTTATGGTTAGCAGGAGACACAAATATGAATATGCAGATGATATACCAACACTCTGGTAATAATTTGAAACATTTGAGTTTTTTTTTTTTTTTTTTTTGCTTAGAGGTGATGTCCAGCCTTTTAGTGAAGATGGCAGAAAGTGAGCTGGTCATGGGGCAAAAAAGAACATGATGAAAAGAAGAGCAGTAAAGTGCAATGAATATGTTACCAAAAATTAAAAATTAAAAAAAAAAAAAAAAGGTTAAACTCGAAATATAAGAAAACCTATGGTGTATAATATCCCCTATGGAATATCATATAAAATACACTAGATCCATTATAATTTCACATTACACTATCATCCTTGAAAGTTTGATCCACCCTTTGCATTCATTGCTTTAAACATGTATATCAGGATCAATATTCAGGCTTATGACTTCCATTTAAAGAAAGTAAAAATATTTGATTTGTAATATATTAATCACAAACACGTACTTGACTGTTTGCTTAATGTCATCTTCGGTTTGTAATTAGTTTATGGGAATACAAATGTTTTTTGTACTATTTGAGGGGATGAATGAGCAGAAATGCTAAGAGATGTAACACACAATACTGTCCATTTATGATTGATCACTGTATTTTGCATGCCTGATTGTAATGTCCCTTTGAATACATCTCGTACACTTGGGTGACTATTTTTTGGTATTAATAAAATTTCATTACTTATCAAAACAAAACTTCCATTTACATTAATTTAGATCTACCCAGTCTCAATTTTTTCTGCTGACAGAATGATCACTGATTCACCCAGTTCTTGAAATATCAAACAAGAAATGAAATAAAATAAGACAACATGAGTATCTTAATGTCTTAAGATATTAAAAAACCAGCTCTAATTTAAGCATACAGAAAGGACATTGAGGCCAACACACCTGCCGCACTTGGAGTATCACTTTTGGAAGAACACCTTTATACTCGCAAACCAACTTCACCTGAAAATAAAACTAACAGTATCGATATCATAAAATTTAAAATAGATGAGATTATACATGACACTTTTTTGTTTAAAAGAAAAAAATGCTTGCATGGGAAGCAATATACCAGTCCACTTTTATTCACAGCAAGCAGATCATTTTTGTTTTCATCATAATAGGAGTATACTAGTAATACTCAAATAAAAGAGATCAATGGTTTATTAGCTATTGGCATATAGGTGATTTAGGGCAGAGATACCAGAACAGGAAAAACATATTTTACTCAGAAACATGACTCAACATGGTATAAAAAGAGATTACAACAAATGAATATTAAATAGGACCAAATTATGAATAAGCATTGTCTCAACATTAAAATATAGGACAGGTAGAAAATGAGTGACATGGTGGAATGCCTCATGAACATAGAGTACAAACACAGATAGAAGATAGAACAGCTTTGACTAAGCCTTGGCTTGTGAGTCATATACCTAAGAGGATCCATGACTACACTCAATTTGCATCAACACTAAAAAAGAAAAAAAAAATTAGAACCCAGCAAATCCTTCGGTGAAATCCTTGATAAAATGTGTCTAAGTGTAGTACTTGAAACTTTTGTTTAAAGTTCTCTCTAAACTAAATTCACTTGTTAAGTTAAAACTTTTGGCTAGCCTAGAATGAACTGCACTTCTATAATCAACCGATTTGTTTCTTTTTCCTTCAGGCAATAAAATCAATGGAAGAAAAGGATATAGTCCCCTCTCTTCTCATTCTTTCAAAGTGAAGTGATAGCTTCTTAAGCCTCCAGGCTGTTCATGATCACCTTTTCTGAGGTAGGTTACTACATTGGTGTGAAGACAGTATAGAAAATGTAAAAACAAATATCAACATACTTTTCCTTGGTAATTACTGCAATGGCGATTGAACAATGCATTGATATCTGGGACAAGAAAGTACAGATACAGATTAGAATATATCTATTGTTCAAATATTAGTCAAAGGTATTCTTGTGTTAAATATGGTCAAAAGCTCTGGATTTCCCTGACAAAGGCTAGCTGGATCATGCATACATATAAATAAGATTGAGAAAGTTAAAATCTACATCACACCATAATATGCAAATTTGAAAAAAATTACAACCGGATAACACAAGGTGATTTATGATATGTTTCTTTTTTTTGATAAGTAAGAATGATATATATACGAAAGTTACTCTATGCCCGAAAAACACATAGCAACCCAGAAATACATGAAAAATAAAACAAAGAGAAACAAGAGAGAAAACCAAACAACAAAGAAATTACAAAAGGAGAAGGGAACAAAGAAAAGAAGGGAGGGAATCACTAGACGTGAGTCCCCACGCTCGAGACCAATCAAATAGAGTTTCACAAAAAGAAGCAAGCAACTGATCCCTAGAGCTATCCAAATCCTCAAAAGTCCTCCGGTTCCGCTCCTTCCAAATACACTAAAGGATGCACAATGGGACTAAATTCTAGATCTGAGACGAATACTTCCCCAGCCAATTCCACCATCCAAAAAGCAAGTCTGGAACCGAACTAGGCATAACGCAAGCCAAGCCAAAAGTTATAAAAACAAAGCTCCATAACCGATAGGCCACCTCACAATGAAGTAGAAGGTGATCTACCGTCTCTCCACAATGTCGGCACATAATGCACCAATCCACAAAAACCAATCTCCTCAATCTCAGATTGTCCCCGTTAGGATCTTATTCCAAGCTACACACCAAACAAAAAAAGAAACTTGCCTAGGGGCCTTAACTCTCCAAATAGCTTTCCAAGGAAAGATAGTTGAAGGAGAATTTCTTAATTTGTTATAGTACGACCGGATGTCAAAAGCCCCATTACACTTCAATTTCCAGCTCATCCGGTCACCAACATCCATAGGAGGGATTATAGCACCCAACATACGAAGAAACCGCAGCCCTTCATCCATCTCCCAATCATTAAAAAATCTACTAAACCGAACATTCCAAGATCTCCTATCCTCCGTCCCCTGCCTATGCAAAAAAGCTTCAACAGAAGCCTCCTTATCAATGGCAATGCCATACAGCCTAGGAAAAGCCAATTGAAAAGGTTGATCCCCATACCACCCATCCTGCCAAAACCTCACCCTATTCCCCAACCCAACCATAAACTGACAATTTTTACTGAAATCCTCCCAACCCATACGGATGTTTCTCCACAAACCACACCCATGAGCTCCCCTACCCAGCTTTGAGGTCCATCCCCCCCAATCTTCCCCATATTTTAAAGCTACTACCCACCTCCATAAACGACCCTCTTCCCTACCAAACCGCCACAACCATTTCCCCAATAAAGCCTTATTAAAGGTAGTGAGTTTCCTTATCTCCAAGCCACCATTGGCTATAGGCGCACAAACTTTGTCCTATCCTACCAAATGAATCTTGCTGTCTCCCCACAGGAAATCCCTTTGCCTCTTTTCTATTTTATTAGCCACATGAGTAGGAATTGAGAACAACGATAGAAAGTAAGTCGGAAGACTAGAAAGCGTACTCTTGAGTAACATCAAACGACCCCCCTTAGACAAGTACAACTTCTTCCATCCAGATAATTTCCGATTAATACTTTCCAAAATTGTGTTCCAAATTGAAGGGGAGTTGTGAGGAGCCCCCAGCGGCATACCAAGATACAACATAGGTAAAGATCCAACTCTGCAGCCCAATATATCCGCCAGAGCATGCACATCACCAACCTCCCCTATAAGAACCATTTCGCTCTTATGCACATTGACCTTCAAACCTGTTACCGCCTGAAAACTAAGGAGCAACAACCGAATATGAAGAATTTGCTCCACATTTGCATCACAAAAGAAGATAGTATCATCTGCAAATAATAGATGTGAAACACGTTCCCCACCATCCCTCCTACCCTCAAAATTAAAACCACGGATCAGGCCAGCTCCCTCCATTCTTCTCAACATCCTACTAAGCACCTCCATCAAGATCAAAAACAGCATAGGAGATAGCGGATCTCCTTGTCTTAAACCCCTTGAGCTACCAAAGAAATCAGCTGGGGACCCATTAATCAAAACAGAGAATTGAATTGTGGATATACAAGAACGGATCCACTTACACCACTTCACTTCAAAACCCATCTTGTTCAGCAGATACAACAAAGCCTCCCAATTCACATGATCATAGGCTTTCTCCATATCGAGCTTACAAATGACTCCAGGGACCCTACTCTTCCCACGACTATCCACACACTCATTCGCAATGAGAACTGAGTCAAGGATTTGTCTTCCACCCACAAAGCTATTTTGATTCTCAGAAATCAGTTGATCTAAAACCACTCTCAAGCAATTAGCCAAGACCTTAGCCAGGATTTTATACACACTCCCCACCAAACTAATAGGACGAAAATCTCTAATATTGGAAGCACCATTCCTTTTAGGAATTAAGGCAATGAAGGTCGCATTAAGGGATTTTTCAAACTTGCAATGATGGAAAAACTCTTCAAAGACCGCTAGGACATCTTTCTCCACTACCTTCCAGCAATGATGATAGAACGCCATAGTGAACCTATCCGGACCTGGAGCTTTGTCCCCTTCCAGATCCCTAACAACTTGAAGAATCTCCTCTCTCTCAAACTTCCTTTCAAGCCAAACCCTTTCCCTGTTCTCAATGTGATCAAACTCCAAACCCTCCACAAAAGGCCTCCACTCCTCAGTCTCCTTGTACAAATTTTTATAAAATTGTACAACTTGAAAAGTTACCTTGGAGGCCTCTTCAAAGACCACCCCATCCACCTCCAAGGTCCTTAGATGATTAGAACGTCTATGGGAGTTAGCCATTTTGTGAAAAAACTTGGTGTTATTATCCCCTTCCTTGATACATAACATCCTAGATTTTTGTCTCCAAGAAATTTCTTCTAATGAAAGAAGATGCTCCACCTGGGATCTCAAATCAGCCCTATGAACAATCTCCCCATCAGAGAGACCTACATCCCCCTCCTTGGCGTCTAGGGTTATCAACTCCTCCAGTAATTGCTTCTTTTGACACGCTACATTACCAAACTCTCGACGATTCCATTGCACAATGTCCTCTTTCAGAGCCTTTAATTTTTTCGCCAGCACAAAACTAGGAGTACCTACGAAGGAATGTCGATTCCACCAGGTTTGAACTCTATCCACAAATCCCTCCGACTTCAACCACATATTTTCAAATTTGAATGGACTCTTCCCCCTTGCCATTCCCCTGCCTCCAAGAGAATTGGACTGTGGTCTGAGACAGTACGGGGTAAGATCTTTTGAGTAACATCTGGGAAATGATCCTCCTAATCAGGAGTGACCAAAGCTCTATCAATCCTAGACATCATTGGTTGATCAGAACCATTGGACCAAGTAAAGCTACCTCCTTTCAAAGGCAAGTCAACCAAGTTGAGATCCTCAACAAATTCAGAAAATTTTTCCATAGCCGTGGACAAACGAGTCTCTCCCCTACGCTCGCTAGGGAAGCGAACTATATTAAAGTCCCCAAAGCAGCACCACGGAATCCTCCAACACTGCTGAACTCCCACTAGCTCATCCCACATGAGACCCCTCTCAACATTCTCATTTGGGCCATTTCGCCTAAGCAAGCCCAAATAAACCCATCCCCCACCCCTTTCCACTTTACCGACACTGAGAATAAACCAACCATAATCTCCACCTTATCCAAAACCCTTTTGTCCCACATAAGCAAAATACCACCAGCCGTCCGATCAGCCTTCAAGACAGCCCAGTCCACATATGGGCAGCCCCACAAACTACAAACCAGCTGTCTATTCATACTAGCAATCTTTGTCTCTTGTAAACAAACAACATCACACTTCCAATCCCGCAACAAGTTCTTCACCACAAGACATTTCCGAGGATCATTTAAACCTCTAACATTCCACGAAATCATTTTTATCTTCATAAAAACTAAAATATCCCCAACTACAAACACCATCACAGACCACCCTCTATCTTCTGTCATAATTCACCGAAGAAAACAAGTTTTGCAGCTCTCTGCAACCCTTATTTTTGGACTTAGCCACCTTTTTGTTGCCCATTACTTTCCTGTGTAACACATTGGCTGCCTCCATCTCTGATTCAAGCCTCTGTAATAGAGCAATGCACAATTTCTCATGTCGAGTCATAGATAACCCAACCAATTTACTAAAGCCAGGAATTCTGTGTTTCACCCACCCAGAAATATCTATGTTAGATTCAATACTAAAAACCTCATCAACCTCCTCCAACTCTGCCAAGGTTGTTGCCAACAGTTCATCACGGAAGAAAGGACTCACTGCCGGATCGCTACGGGAATTAATTCTAATTCCCACATGATGAAAAAAAGTAAAAGGAACCACTCGGATCAAAGATTTGCAGAGGAAAGGCAACCTCACCCACAGAAAAAACAGCTGCTTCCTCCACAATCATAACCTCCCCAGGAAGGCAAATTTCCTTGCTATAAAAAGGATTAGCCTCCTGACCCACTACCCCCAAGCCCCTTGGTCCAGCTCGCACCAACTCCAGAAAGAGGTCAGGGAGAAAAGGTCCTAACGACCGTGGCACAAAATTGAGAGCCACTGACCTCTTACCTTCAGAAAACAACCCCCTCGGATGCGAAATGGAACCGAGAAAGTCATTCCGGCCCCAGCTCAGCCTAAAAACCATCGCCGGAGGGGACTCAGCACACTCCGCCACCCCTACCGGTGACGCGCGACGCCGATGAGGCGAACCCACCAGATCCCGGTGCGCCGCGTCGCCAGTAACGACAGAGCAGGGCCCGTCGGAGACTCTTGAGACACCGAAAAGCACAGGCCACCCTTATCGGCCTGAGCCCGTACCTTCGGAGACCACTCACGACCTCCAGTCACCTGCGACGGCGTCACAAAACACGTCGGCCTCACCCCTAGACATTCCCCAGTCTTCTCATGAGTATCGGCTGAAGGTAAGGGCTCAACCCACTTATCGGAGCACTCCCCAGGCTCAAAGGATAATGGGCTTGTGAGCTGTGGGCCTAAACAATTCTCACTAACTGTCCTTTGGGCTACCCTCTTGTTTGGGCCCAAACCCAGACCCAACTTACCCCGAGGCAACTCCTTACCAGCCCGTGAAACCCATCTGTGCTTCTGATCTCTCCCTTTCTTCCTATCCCAGGAAACCCGCCTCCTCCCCATCACATCAACCTCCACGATAAGACCTCTCCTTGCCCAGCATGGTCTCCTCACATCACTCCTTTTCCTATTGTCATAGGCTTTTGAATTCAAACTGGAACTTGGGAAGTGTATCCTACTTTCTGCCACTGACTTCTCATTAATGCACTTCTCCCTCCTATCACCTCCTCCCACCACCATCTTATCAGACTTACCTACCGGAAAAACTCCCACCTTAGCAAGTGTGAAACTCCGGTTGCCCTCCATCTTCTCCCCTCCTAAATGCATCTTCATCCCCTTGGCAATGGAACCTACCTGCTTTGGCTGCTTTCTATCCTCTACTCTTCCATGAATGCCTTGCACAGTTTCAGCAAAAGTTCTAGGGTGTTGAGTCTCCAGATATTGCCTATGCACCTGAGGAATAAGAGTTGGAAGACCCGTTCCACCCACTGCATATTGGGAGGGGTACAACACCTTTCTTAGTTCAAGGCCAAAAGCCCTCCAACCATATCTCTCTTTGCCTTCAGGGATAATGATCGACCTCCTACACCCGCCAACTTTTAGTTCAGTCAGAAGCAAAAACTGACCAAAGGAGTTGGTGCTACGTTGGAGAGTATAAGCAGTGTCACCATCCCTGAATGTAAAGAACTGTTGAGAGCTTGCCCCAACAACAGTGTGTTCAATATTCTTCATTAGCCATAGTGCTGCATTCTTACCCATGAAGACTGATCTCATAGAATATTTGCCCCTCTCATAAATCTGTAACAAGAAATAACGCCCCCCTTCCTCTACAACTAATTGAAAAAACTTGGATTCGATGACGAAATTGTGAAAACCCCCCATAAATCTACCTGGTACTTTAGGATGAACTTGTAACACTCTACAATGGTATTAAGATATGGAAAGTGGCAAAGAGAATGGAAACGTGATAATCACATCTTCCAATTCGTAAGAGTGCAAGCCTTAGCTAAGAAAAACAATTATTACCTGAGGAAAACTCATGTTTCTCACACCTCCACAACCACCCCCGCCCCCCCCCCCCCCCCACACACACAAAAAAATAAAAATAAAAACATATACACGCACACAGACGATGGCAATGTTCTTATCAAAGCTTTTTTAAGAATAGCAGGAAACCCTATTACCTGGGTTAGAATAATAGCCCAAAATAATTGATTGCCGGTAAAACTTTGCATATCCATCCAGATACCTAAACATGAAAGACAAGTTAAAGGGTCACTATAACTCAAGAAACGATATAAAGCAGAAGATCTTTTGATTAGCTAAGCAATTCTTTATATATAAAACAAAAAATATAAAACATCGAGAGGAAACTTTGTTTATATCCCATACACTAGAGGTTCCCTCAGTCAACCCGCACAGCCACACCATAAAAAAGAAAAGTAAAAATTTAAATAAATGGGAGGGAGGGGACAAACACAATCATTAAATTATCTTGGAAAATTGTATTACATACCACGGTCTAATGCGCATAACATCAGTTCCATGCTGCTTTGATGGTATGTGATTCAATTGTTCAACAACTGTATTCACATGGGACCAATTCTGGATAATTTTCATCAAAAATAAAAAGAATAAGAAACAAAATGGATAATTTGCACCATATGAACTGCAACAAATATATTTCTAGCAATTAAATTCACTGCACTACATACCTGCATTGCTATGACATCAGCATGATCAATGATAAGAACCTGCTCATGGAAAATACTTTTTCTGTTAACAATATAGGAAACTCTATAGGCACAATTTTTTTTTTTAAAGTGAGAGAATAATTATAATGACATACTCCAGAAAAATGACAAAAGAGACATATTACCTCTATAGAGGAGAGATAATCTACATCTTTTTCCTTGAATGTTTTAGCCTCCGAAATTTTCTGACATGAAAAGTCTGGTGTCACTTGCATTTTTAGCCAAAATAAAAAAGGTAAAATTCTCCATAAAATCTCAAGAGGATAACCAAACATAATATTATACAGGTAGAAAAGGCAACTAACAATAGAGCTGCACTATATATACAGTTTAAGATGCCCGTAGGGTGAACATCTTGCCAAAATAATACATAAAACCATGTTTCTTCTCATCGCCCCTCAAACATGCTGGATGACTTGAGCAGAATGATAACATATCAGTAAGGAGAGACATTTTTCATCATGATGGAATCTTCTGTTTCCATATGCTTACATTTTGAAATGAACTAGGATTCATGTCTTCAAACTAAATTACTTAAATATACCAATTAGAATTATAGTTCGGTGATTAAATTCATCATTTCTTAACAGCTTAAAATTTTGGGACAATTGGTAATTTATCATGGTATCAAAACAAGTGATCCAAAGTTCAAACCCTGTCTCCACTTTACTTAAAAGTCCCATATGTTCAGCCCATTTATTAAGGGAAGTGTTTGAATTATGTTTAAATAATTAAATTCACCATTCCTAAAAGCTTAAGCATTTAGGATAATCGGTAATTTATCAATACCCATCACTTAGAAAAAAGGGGAGGGATGTGGGTAGGAGAAGAGTGTTGGAAGTAATAATGCCAGCAACTTTTGGCTAGAGATTTCCTTAGACGCTCTTTTATTCCTTGGACATTGAATAAACAAGGTGCAATTCTGAAGCCATGTATATTCCCAGAGAAGATAGGAATAAAAAGCCTTAAATACTACAGTCTGTCAAGGAAGGATCGCAACTCATTATAATACTGCCCAAAAGAGAAGGGGGGGAAAAGAGAATGAGTTATCATGTTCTCCTATCTTGATGCACATAAGAGAGAGTTGTGAACATTGTACTTGAAAATAATTGCTAGCCTTCCACTGAGCTTAAAGTCAAAGAGGATCTTTTAAGCTAGAGAGTAGGTAGACAAACACTGCTACAGACAGCAAGAAAACTGAAGAGTGAAATTTGCTTAATTTACCATTTCTTTTTTCTTTTTTTTCATTTAAAAAAGAGGCAATTGAAATGAGGAGCGAAATTCAAAGAAGAAAATTATATGGACACTCAAAAGTATTGCAACTTCATCCCCTTCACAAATAAAAGACACTAGAAGAACTTAATTTAAAATCTGTATTCTTTGCAGGACCAGCCTTGCAGAAATTGAGCCATTAAGCTGAGCCATGAGAACAGGCATAAAGAGTTAATGTTCAAAGGGCCTCACCAAACTAACGATCTCCCAGAACATGATTCTTGGATAATGACCCAACACTATCTATCATGAAATCTCAAAACACAGCATAATATTCAACTTGGGATTTTCTTGAGTTAGCACCTAATAACAGGATTTTCCTATACAAGTAACAGAGCCTCAACAGAAGCATAGAACATACTAATGTTTCACCATGCTCTTGCATCACTAGATGTTTAAAGCCAATAAACCAACTCAAAGGTTCCAATAAGGTCTTATAAAACAGATCCAAGGCAGCACCATATACCCTTTGCACTGACTTAAGTTCTCTTCTTTCATGATTAAACTATTTGATGTTTATCAAGACAAAATAGGGATGTAAATTTGTATTTTTAGAAAAGTTCCTGGTGTATTGGACACAATAAATGTTTTGCATAGTGCTAAAGAATGAATATAATATATAAAAGCTATAACAGTCTTCACGATAATATTTTAGAAAAATCAGAAAAACAGATCAAAAGAATAAATGCTTACAGCAATCAAACGAACTGGAGAAGCAACAATCAAATCTGAGGAATAGAAATCACTGTACAACTTTATGCTCTTCCTACAAAAAATTGGAAAAAATAAACACAACCCACAGAAAGTAAGAAAATGAGCCAGCAGGCACATCTACACTCACTCCATTTATGCTTAAATATACAATGACAGCAACTAACTATTAAATTTTTAATCAAGCAATCACAAGAACAGAAATCTTTTAAAAGATTGAAAATCTGATGAAATTTGATCAAATGACGATAGCTAAATACCTGGTAGAATAATATGTACTACAAAAACAAATGAGCATTATCTGTTTTTCTTCGTATCCAATCAAGTGTTTCTTAAATCGCAAGAGTAGATACAGGCAACAAAAATCATTGAGCAGCAAAATAAAGTTTTAGATGCTCCTACAGTCCTAGCTACTGCATACTCCATTACAATGATACTGTAAAAGCATAGTCACATTCCACGCAAATTCAGCAATTGGAATCCACAACGCTAGGTTGATTAATCATCCATCCACCCAATTGGAAAGAACTAAAAATAATGGACAACACAATTCTATAGATAAATTCTCAAGTAATAAATGGTGAGGTGGCATTATGGTAGGCCCTAGGTTAAAATATTCTCAAATTGGTAAGTTACACACACACCCCATAACCCATGGCATTATTGTGGAAGGACTAAGTACCACTTGAGCTAGAGCTCATTGGCAGGTTCGAGGTTCAAACATTGCATATCAAAAAAGCAAAGGGTGAGAAAATAATCAATCAATGGACAGGTATATCGCATATCATGTACCCCCCCATACAGCACTTGGAGTAGATTTTATGAAAACCTAGGTTCAAACAAAAAGATTCTATAGATGCACGCTAGTCTACCATAAATTCTAGGAAAATCCCTCAAGGTGCCTTGTAATTCATGTTCATAAAACCATAATTTGTGTACAGAGTACGTTTTACAATCTACAGAGTGAGATCCAATCTTGTGACTACATATCTTTCTCAATGACTCCTAGATTTAACATAGTTTTAGCCTCACATCTAAAAAACTTATATATCTTCTCAGCGTATAACAAAATTAGATGAAGTGCAATTATTATGTCAACACAACTGAGAATGTTAATTTGATGGACTTGTTGGGTCATCACTATAAACTAAAGAAATCTTACCTAGTAAACTTAATTCCAAACATGAAATGATCCTCTTCATCCCTTTTTCCACCAAAAAGTTCTAGAAAGTCGGAAGGCTTTGAAGACTTCTTAGCTTTTGAGTTACCCTGGGTTTGTTGAGATAACTCATCCTTATCGTCTTCAACCTCTTGAGTTCCAAATTCTTTCAAGAAACGGTCAATGTGATCAACATTAACCTGAAAACCAAAAGGATGGTATTAACCAATATGGAAAGAAAACATTTATAAACTGTGTTTTATTTATCAAAGACAAAAGAAACCTCTAAAACTTTTTATCATATAAATATTTGATAAATAACACCATAAATTTATGTTGCAGGAAGTAACAAGAAAGCACAAATAACTCAATATTAAGATAGACATTTCTGTAAAACTATAATCTAGTAATGGCCACACATTATCATAAAAGTTGCAATAATGTGAAGTACTACTTTAAAAAAATTCATAAAGTATTGCACTCACTTTACTATATGAACCACTAATATTTCTGAAGAGTGACCATATATAATTTTGTGTGCCAAAAATTATCCTTAGCTATCTAAATTTTTTTTTTTTTTGATAAGCAACGTAGGAATATTATTAATAAAAGAAAAAGTGCTATCCAAAGCTCTTGCTATCTCATACTTTTAGATAGCTAAGGCAAGATATCTAAAAGTATGAGATAGCAAGAGCTTTGGATAACAATCCATTTCCACAACTATTACAAAGTTTTGCATTAGAAATCCAATCAATTTTTAGAATATAATTATATTACCTTGTTTAGCTGAAAATATCTCCCATATACTATTATTTCAACTTTGTTAATGATCCAAGAATATGGAGGAATGAACATCTAAGCACACCTCTTGTGTACTGTGGTGTTCATCCTTTTCAGTAAAATTTCCTTAATGGTCATAAAAAATTTAAAGGAATTGAAAAAAGAAGTGCATGGTTATTCAACTATAATGACCTGAAGTTATCGAAAAGAATTTCCAAGAATCTGGTAAACAAACTAGACAAATATAAAGATTGTATTTCCATTTTTCCTTAAACCTTGACAAGGATCTAAGTTCTTCTTGTAAAGATCCAATTATAAAGGATTTTTTTACTTTTGGTCCGCTATAAAGCTCACTCATAAACATCATATATGTCTTTAATATGCTTCAGTACATGGACAAAAAATTTCTGATAAACTGCCATGGCTTCTTTTGTACCAATAAAAGCAAGAAAAGTGTTGGAAATTGGAAACTAGTGGGCTTTGAAAAGTGCTAAAGCTCATAACAATGCAAGGTTTCACGTTCAATCTTCAACATTACTTAGGATTTTGGGGGTCATCATCTAAAGGGGACCAAAAGGATTTAGTGACAATACTTTAAGTCCCATCATTACCCTATAACAAACATTGAGCATTCCTCCAATAGCAGAAATTCCCAAAACATTACCTATAAAATAAAGGACAATAAGTCCCGAAAGAGGTTTCAAAGCTCAAATGGAAGGATCACTAAGGGTTTTTTTTTTGTGTGTGTAAAAAGGTGCAGAATGATGGTTTAGAAACATGACTCCAAGTTCCATTTGGTGGACCAAATACAAGACAAGACATATACAAGTATGAACAACTCCTAATGGAAAGAGAATACATAAAGTTATAAACATGAATGCCATGTATGACCCAGCTTATCTACCACAGCAAAAGATCAGATCAAGCTAAAGAGAGGACATATGATGGAATACCTTGTAGGCTGAAGGGGTTAGTTGAATTAACCTTTGGACAACACGAAGCGCAATGCGTCTAAGCGGTAAGAGGATCAAAACCTGGTGCACATCATAAAAAACAGACCTTGCTGATTAAGCAAGCACACTGTAATATACGAAATAAAACAATTGGGAAAAGAAACATAACAGTCACAGAACAAACCAATCTCAAGGACTTCTACCTCTTTGTAGAAGACTTATTGTGGTTCCCAATAAACGAGACAAGTTACAAGTGATGAAGCCACATTGGGTCCTTCATGATAGAATTTCTATAATCATATATAACAGCCACAGTTTCACACACTAGTTTTCGAAAATGAAGGAAAGAAAGCCCTACATGACCAACAGACAAGTGTACTAAATATAGAGCAGCAGAATTATAAACACAATTATGAACAAGTACTACTCAGCTGCTTCTTAAAATTTAATTGATCCAAAATTGAAGAATACCCGCCACCGATCCTGACATAACCCAAAGAATACCAAAGGCCTGAAGCATAAAAGTCCATAGGGAATGGGTAACAAGACAATGAAAAAGAAGGTGGTCTACCGACTCCCCATCCATCACCTTTAAGCCTCCAGTAAAGAGTTTCTCTCCTATCACCCCAGGAAATACGAGTTTGGATAAGCTGAAGTAGAGAATAAGATGCAGCCAACTCTTAATCTTCAAAAGTTTTATAAAACCTTAAATTCCCTTGAAGGTTTTTTTGGAAACTTTTGTGGGCTGAGACAAGGGGACCCTCTATCCCCGCTTTTGTTTCTCTTGATAATGGAGGTCTTAAGTAGACTCTTGAAGAAGATTGAGAAATGTAATCTTATTCAGGGTTTTCATGTGGGAGCTATGAACTCTGTTAGTGTGCGTATCTCCCATCTGTTATTTGCTAATGACACTATCTTATTTTGTGATGCCTCTAGGGAACAGTTGTTGTCCATTAGGTTGGTGTTGTCTTGTTTTCAGGCCTTTACAGATTTGAAGGTCAATGTCGGGAAAAGTGAGATTGTCCCTGTTGGAGAGGTGAATAATCTAGATGCATTGGCAAATATTCTTCATTGTAGAGTGGGCAGGTTGCCTATGATATATTTGGGGATGCCGTTGGGAACTTCTTTTAAGACTGCTTCGATTTGAAATCCTATTTTGGAGAAAATGGAGAAGAAACTATTTGGGTGGAAGTGCCTCTATTTATCTAAGAGTGGTAGGCTCATGCTAATAAAGAGTACCCTTTCTAGCCTCCCAATGTACTTTTTATCTCTTTTTACTATTCCTAAAGCTATGGCTGCTAGATTGTAAAGTATTCAGAGGAATTTTCTGTAGGGGTCTTCTGAGGGGAGTTTCAAGTATCCTTTGGTGGCTTGGGAAAATGTGTGTTTACCCCTTACGATGGGTGGATTGGGGATAAGAAGTGTGATGTCTTTTAATCAAGCTCTATTAGGGAAATAGCTGTGGAGATATGGTCATGAAGTTACTCATCTCTGGCGAAGAGTTATCTCCACTAAATATGGCAAGGGTCAAGGGGGTGGAGTACTAAAGCCTGCAGGAGGACTCATGGGTGTGGCCTATGGAGAAGCATTAATGAAGGGTGGGAGAGCTTTTTTAAGCATCTGTTTTTTGTTGTGGGCAAAGGCACTCATATCCGTTTTTAGCATGATAGGTGGATTGGTGATAATACTCTAAAAGATCTCTATCTTGAGCTCAATTTGTGTTCAACGATCAAGGATGCTTACATCTCTAAGGTCTTGTGGACTCCAAAAAGGGTACTGCTAGAGTGTGGAATTTAAGATTTTATAGAGCTTTTGAAGATTGGGAGTTGGCTGCATCTTATCCTCTGTTTCAGGTTATCCAAACTCGTATTCCTCAAGGTGAGAGGAGAGATACTCTTTGTTGGCGGCTAAAAGGTGATGGTATTTTTGACACCCGGTCTTACTATCATGCGATTCGGGGAGCTTCGAATTCTCTGTTTCCTTGGAAGGGGATTTGGAAACCAAAGATTCCTAAGCGCGTGGCGGTCTTTCTGTGGACAGCTACTCATGGTCGGATCCTCACTTTGGATAATCTAATGCTTAAGGATCGCCTCTTGACTAACTGGTGTTGTATGTGTTGCCGTGATGGAGAGTCAGTAGACCGCCTTTTCCTTCATTGTCCTGTTACTCATTCCCTATGGTCTTTTATGCTTCAGGCTTTTGGTATTCATTGGGTTATACCAGGTTTGGTGGCAAGTTTGTTATCTTGTTGGCATCAGTGGCTTGGGAAGCATAATTCGGACATTTGGAATTTGGTTCCGAGGTGCTTAATGTGGATTGTGTGGTTGGAACGAAATCGTCGATCTTTTGAGGACAAGGAGAAAACGTTGGATGAGTTAAAGGTTTTAAACCATCACAGCCTTTTGGAGTGGTCTCATTGTTGGGATTTTACCGATTGTTCTTTTCTCTTTGAGTTTATGTCTTCCCTTAGCTTAGTTTCCTGATTTCCCTCTTTATGTTGTGTTGTGTGCTCTTTTCTTTTCTTGTTGTTCATCATCATGAACATCTTGTACTTTTCTCTTATTGTTTTATCATTAATATTATTTTTCTGATTACCTATCAAAAAAAAATCCACAAAACCTCATAGATACAGGCATCCTTGACCGCTAAACACACATAGAGCTTGGGATAAAGATCTTTTAGAGTATTGTCACCAATTCACCTATCATACCAAAAGCGGATACGAGTGCCTTCACCCAATATTGAAGAATATTAAACAACGGTTGGCAAGGTCGAAGAAGTTGTATCTCTCAAAAGGAGGTCAATTGACTTTGCTTAAAAGCCCGTTTTCAAGCCTTCCTCCTTATTATTTATTGATGTATCAGCTTCCAAAATTGAAAATTACAGTTTTGAAAGTTGGAAATGTTTGATGCATCAAGCACGTATTTTTGAAACTTTCAAAAAGTGGAGCAACCTTCTAAACGAAGCTCTTTTTACACTGACCAAACAACCCTTGCCAACTACAGTAGACATCTACCACTTTCTTTGGAACTACCCATTGAATTCCAAAAGGAATAAAAAATAAAATAAAAATTTCCACTAAAAATAATTTCTATCACTAGCTATTTTCAACAGATTAAAAAAGCCTAGATCAATTTTATCACAAGACAAGGAGGAGTGCTCTCATCAAATGATGTCTATCAACTAAAGTCAGGAACATAACAGCACTATTTATCACTACTATCGACACAATATTTCAATGACAAAAATGATAAGTGGTCAAAAGATCTATGGGAACAGGAAAGAATTATAAACTCATATGATAAACCAAGTCTACATATTGAGAACCATTTAATAATTACTCTATTAGGTTCAAAGCTCTTATGCGTATGCCAGGGAACCAATTTAAAAGGCAAAAACAAAAAATGAAGAACAGAGTCCAAGTCTATTTAGTACAAGTTGTTAAAAAATCACAAGAAAACAACTAAGACTACCTTAGGACGAGTAAATCCATGATCAAGGAAACTATCACCATTAAGAATTTCATTGTCAGCGCTTTCCGGATGCTTTGCCAATTTTGTATCATTCTTTGTCACAAGATCTCTGGTTTTTAATACATGATTCAGCTGCATAATATACTCTTCATTTAATCATTCTATGAAAATAACATACACCAAAAATCTATCAAGAAAGTTCAAGTAAGTGCACGCACAGAATGAATGATGTAAGCATCCATGATACTTGAATCTTCTTCCAGGCCTTTGAGATAAAAGGGTTTCTTGTTACAGTGCAGTATATCCCGATAGCTGTTGCCTAGAAAAAAATCAAGACAGTGTAAGCAATTAGATACATAAAAAAAAAAAAAATTTTAAAAAAAAGTATAACCAGTAATCGATACTCAATTGCAAGATCATAAAGTCAATAAGGGGGAAAAACCAGGGAGGCAACTTTCAAGACAAACATATAATCATAAATGTATAACAAACAAAGAGAAAGTTCAACAAAACTCAAGGACCAGCTACTTAAAATCAACTGCAAAAATCCAGTTTTCACCACCCAGATAAACTATTGCACATCACAAAGTTTGCATAGACATGAAGAAAGCAGTGATGAGAAACTCCCAATTACTTCTGAGCACTGTGTCACATCCACCACTTCCAAAATTTGTGCTACCAGAAGGAACACAGGATGCTAATACATCTGCTCATGTCTGAATCTGTCACAGTAGTCTCACTATCCCAAGCTAAAAGATACAATTCACAAAACCTCTCCTTCTGGGTATAGACTACCCCTGCCATAGGCCATGCCAAAATCAAAATTTTGTGCCATCCCCAACATCAGATCTAACAAAGCTCACAAAACTATCCCATCCTATTCTAATAGGCTTCCATAAACCCACTCCATACAATCCCCAAACCTACACCAAGCACCAAAACTCATTAGGGGATCCATACTTTAACTCTATGACCCGCCTCCACAAAGCCATCTCTTCACGCCCATAACACCACAGCGACTTCCCAACAAAGCCTGATTAAAGAATACTACCTTCTTAATTCCCAAACCACCAAGGCGAATTGGACTACAACAATTATTCCAATTTACTAAATGAAATTTGAATTCGCCACCCATACCAACCCAAAGGAAGTCTCTGTGAAGTCTTTCCATTCTAGTTGCTACACCCACTAGAATTGGAAAATGAGATGAAAAAATTATGTAGAAGGCTAGGAAGCATACTCTGGATGAGGGTGAGGTGACCTCCTTTTGACAGATTGATGCAGGATAATCACGAGGGAAATAAAAGAACAAGATATTTAAAAGGTAACCTTAAAAATCAGCACCCATTGCTGGAAATAGCACCAGGCAAGAACACTTACGCATCAACACCTAAGCTGTCAAGAATCAACACCAGCAATTTGGAAAATCTCCAATTTGAAACTCCATTAATCAATCTTCTGCTAATTAAATTAACCGCCTAAAGCCTTTTTATAAAGCTTCCACGGATAAAAGATCATGTCCATAAAACACTCGACTGATAAAAATCTTAAATACTGATCATTATCTAATCTTTTTTTTTTTTTAAGAAGAATCCTTATCTAATCTAATCCTTATTTGAACTCAAAATTAAATGGATTCCTAAAATAATCCAACTACATAAGAAATTCAATCTAATAAGGTATGTTGTCCGCAACACAGATGAAGCCTTTTCCATCCAACCAACCTCAGCACATTCAAGAATGGGATCCCAATTCAATTTCTCCTTAAAGGGAGCTCCTAAAGGTAATCCCAAATACTTCATGGGAAGAGATGTAATTCAACACCCAAGATCATTTGCTAGCCCCTCAATGTGTTGTACCTCCCACAGGCATTATTTCAGACTTGCCCAGATTAATGCTCATACCCGTACCGCCGTACGGCCTCAAAACAAATAAGTATACATCATAAATACCTAATCTGAGAAGAGCTTGCCTCACAAAAATAAATAAAGAAGAGTTTCATTTGCAGATAGAATGCAAGATATCATCATTGTTTCACCTCTCCTTTTGCTTATTCTTATAGTTATTAGGAATTTCTTTGCTTCAATATGGGTGGCGTTCGTAGTTTCTTCATTGAATCCAAACTTTTTCAACTGGTGGTAGAGGAAGGGTGACAGTATTTTTCTTTAAAATTTTTTGAGCGAGTAGGTTCTTCATGAAGTCGTTTTTCATGGGTAAGACAGTGGCACAATGGCTGATGAAGAGTATAGAACAGATAGTCATTGGGATCAGTCCGAAGTATTATTTTTCGTTCAAGGAAGGTGATCTCATGTACACCCTCCAATGGAGCTCCAATTCTTTTGGCTTGTTCCTACTGTTGACTGAACTTAAACTTAGCGGGTCTAGGAGGTCCATTATTATTCCAGTAGGCAAAGCAAAGAATGGATGGAAGGATTTTGGGTTAGAGTTAAGGAAGATGTTGGAAGCTGAATACTATGCGAATTGTGAGACTGGGCAGTCGAAATTTGTGGCTCAACTTCGTAAGGATAACTCAGGGATTCAACCTTGTAAATCCTTTGCTGATACGGTGTGGGGGCATGAGGTCCAGGTCAGAGACAGAAAACAGTCAGAGAAGCAAAACCCAAAAATGTTACAAGAAATGTTGAGCGAAGCGCCGGTGAGCTTGCCTTCTCGATGCAGTACAGAGGAGTTTAACATTGGAAAGCCAAATCCGGTAGGAATTAAAAGGAGAGCTCCATTGAATTTCAAATCAAATGGGCTTGAACATGCTTTTGGAAAAAAACGTGAACTGGGGAATTCTGACTGGGCAGGAAAAAGCTTGACATTAGGAAGTGAATAAAGAAGGAAAAAGGAGGGTGGTGTGGAAGAAAAGTGGTCTGAGGAGTTCCTTATAGGTAACAAGGGATCAAGGGATCACGTGCCCAGTGGTTCACGGGTTCATGGTTTTCCTGTGGTGGGCTCAGACCAAGTTGGTATTCAAGTGGGCCTTCCATTGGGCCTTCCAGTGATCTCTTTTCCAGAACCCACTAGCCCAAGCAGGCTGGAAGTGGGTGAAAGCCCAACGTTGGGGGATCCCAGACCTCTAAGTCAGGAAGCCCATGCCTTCGTGATGTCCAAAGCACCTCACGAAGCTTCAGATGCTCAGGACATCACAAGGGCTAAGCTCAATCTCGCTAAGGAGTCACCAGCGCCACCAGTGAGGGCCGGCACGGCACGACATCAAGCCCCGACGGCGGCGGCCAGCTCGGCGACTCAAACCGAGATGAAGGGTGGTTCGGCGAAGGTATCGGCAATGGTAGGTGCTCCTTTTTCCGTTGAGCTTCACGCAGGGGCTTCACCGGCGAAACTGGATAGGGCCATTACAACCCTACTCCACACCACGAGGACTGATTTGGTGTGTTCCTCCAACCGAGCATATAGGATGCCTGCGAAGACTTTGGCGGAGGCTAAGAGTCTTTTTTCTGGTGAGCTTTGCACCGATGAGCCTCCGTTCACACCGGGTAAGGCAGAAACAAAGGGTGTCAGGGCATTTAAAGGCCTTGAGCTATCCAATTATGTTCTGAGCCCACTGAGAGTTAGGATTGAGGAATGGGGTGTGCTGGGTGGAGATGAAGGCAATCGGGTTGAGGGTGTAAGTGATATTCAGGGGATAGACACCTCCCATGAGGTTAACCAGTTGGTGTTGGCATTGACTGAGGTCGAAACAGCTTATGCAGTTGAGGTCCTGGGTGATGTGGAGAGTTCTTCCCCTTTGATGTCTATTAATCCTCTGGGGGTGGTTGTGACGGCTGAATTGAATAGTAATAGTGACGTGAGGAGGTTTAATAACACTTTGAAGGTGTCCAATTGGGTGAAACATAGGCTCCTTGGTTTTAGTAAGCTGACGGGGCTTTCTTTGGGTCGACATGAGAAGAGGTGTATTTTGCTATTACAAAGACTTGAGACGGAGATTGAGGCAGCCAAGCTAATGCACAGGAAAGATGCTGCCCACCAAAAGCTGTCTCCAAGGATATAGGGAAGAGGGAGTTGAGGAATTTGATTTCCTCAGTTAGTTTTCTTTTCTTTGACTGCTTGACTGAGGTTGTAGTAGGGAGTTTACAATTTCAATGAAGTTAAGAATGGTGTCATGGAATGTTTGAGGTTTGAATGATTCGCAGAAACGTCTGGTAGTTAGAAATTTATTACGAGAATGGAATTATGATGTAGTTTGCCTTCAAGAAACTAAGCTTGCAGGCATGGATAGACAGTTGATTTGCAGCTTGTGGAGTTGTCCCTATGTAGATTGGGCAGCCTTGGATGCGGATCAGACAGCAAGTGGGGTTTTGATGATGTGGGATAGGAGGGTTTTAGAAAAGTTAGAGGTAGTGGTGGGTCAATTTTCCGTTTCCGTTCGGTGGCAGGGCTTGGGGGATGGTTTTATTTGGGCATGTTCTGGGGTTTATGGCTCGAATGATAAAACTTAAGGGGGCAGATGTGGGATGAGCTGATTGGATTTCAACAACTTTGGGAAGTTCCATGGTGCTACATAGGGGATTTCAACATTGTTCAATTCCCAAGTGAACGGTTAGGGGGTTCACGACTTACCCCTGCTATGGAGAATTTTTCTGAGTTCATTGAGTAGCTTAGCTTGATAGATTTGCCATTAGAAGAAGGGAGTTATACATGGTCGAGTGGTTCAGATGAGCCCTTAATGTCTAGAATAGATAGGGCTCTGGTTTCTCATGATTGGAATGATCACTATCCGGATGTGACCCAAGGGGTTTTACCTCGTCCTATTTCAGACTACTTCCCCATATTAGTGGAGGCAAGAGGGATTTTAAGGGGGAAAAGTCCTTTTAGGTTCGAGAACATGTGGCTAAAGTCGGATGGGTTCAAAGATAAGGTTCATTCTTGCTGGAATCGATATTCTTTCTCAAGTACCCCCAGTTTTGTACTTGCCAAGAAGCTGAAGGCATTGAAGGAAGATATTATTCAGTGGAACTGGAGTGAGTTTGGAAATGTAGAGCGTCAGAAAAAAGAATTGCTAGAGGCTTTGAAATTATTGGATGTTAAGGAAGGGGAGCACGGCCTATCTAAGGTGGAGTTAGGCGAGAGGGCTGTGTTGAGATCTCAAATACAGAACCTTCTCACATTGGAAGAAGTCTCGTGGAGACAAAAATCGAGGATGCTTTGCATTAAGGAAGGAGACAACAATACCAAAATTTTTCACAAGATAGCCAATTCTCGTAGAAAGTATAAATATATTAGTATGTTAGAGGTGAATGGGGTTATCTATGAGGACGAATCCGAGATGGCAGACCAAGCTGTACAGTTTTATAAAAAATTGTACAAGGAGACAGAGGAGTGGAGGCCTTTTGTGGAAGGTTTGAAGTTTGATCAGATAGAGGGGTTGGAGAGGGACTGGCTTGAACGAAGGTTTGAACAGGAGGTTCTTCGAGTTGTCAAAGAGATGGAAGGAGATAAATCGCCAAGTCCTGATGGTTTCTCTTTGGCATTCTATCACCATTGTTGGGGAATTGTGAAAGAGATGTCTTAGCTGTGTTTGATGAGTTTTATCAACACAATAAGTTTAAAAAATCTCTTAATGCAACTTTCATAGCCTTAATCCCTAAGAAGAATGGTGCTTCCAATATTCGAGATTTTAGACCTATTAGTTTGGTGGGGAGTGTTTACAAAATTTTGGCCAAGGTGTTGGCAAACTGCCTAAAAGAGTTTTTGAATCAGCTGATTTCTGAGTCTCAAAACAGTTTTGTGGGGGGGGGGGGGGGGGGGGGGGGGATAGACAGATTCTTGATTCAGTTCTCATTGCTAATGAATGTGTTGATGGTAGGGTGAAAAGTAAGCTTCCGAGAGTTATTTGTAAATTAGATATTGAGAAAGCTTATGATCATGTGAATTGGGAGGCTCTTCTTGATTTGTTGAAGAGAATGGGATTTGGGGTGAGGTGGTGTAAGTGGATCCGCACATGCAAATCTACAGTCTAATTTTCTGTCTTGTTTAATGGGTCTCCAGCTGATTTTTTTGGGAGCTCGAGGGGATTGAGACAAGGGGACTTGCTTTCCCCCATGTTGTTTCTGGTTATGATGGAGGTCCTCAACAAGATAATGAAAAGAGCTGAAGGGGCTGGTTTGCTTCTACGATTTAGGGCCGACGGTAGACGGGTGGAGGGGTATGTGTATCGCATCTTTTGTTCGCGGATGATACAATTCTGTTTTGCGATGCTGATAAGGAACAGATTCTACATGTCCAGATGCTTCTTCTTTATTTCCAGGCAGTGACAGGTTTAAAGGTTAATGCGCTGAAGAGTGAGATGGTTCCCATTGGGGAGGTTTCTAATGTGCATGTCCTGGCAGAGATTTTGGGATGCCAGATTGGTTCTTTGCCTATGACCTATCTAGTATGCCATTGGAGAAGAATGGGGGGGATGGACGTCCAAGCTAGATAGAGGGGTGCACAGGTGTGGCTTGTGGAGAAGTATCTGTATGGGATGGGAGGATTTTAGCAAGAATATTCGCTTTAAGGTAGGGGTGGGGGATAGAGTGAAGTTTTGGACAAATCAATGGTGTGGGGATTCTCCACTTCAATTGACTTTTCTGAGTGTGTATGGGATTGCATCCAATAAAGAGGCATCAGTGGCCTCTTCTCTAGAGCGGTTAGGGATAGAGGAGAAGAGAAGCTGGGATGTTCATTTTACTCGAAGACCAAATGATTGGGAAATGGGTGGTATGGATGATTTTCTTCGTACCTTGGGCTCTAATCTTCCTCCTACTGAGAACAGAGATCGTATGCGATGGAAGTTGACAAAGAATGGGGACTTTGATATTCGTTCATTCTACAATAAGTTGAGAAGCCCCTTGCCCATTATTTTTCCTTGGAAAGGTGTTTGGAAGGTTAAGGCTCCTCGGCGTGTTTCCTTCTTTGTGTGGACTGCTGTATTGGATAGGATCCTTACAGGTGATAATTTGAGGGGTAGAGGGTTGGATTTTGTCGACTAGTGTATCATGTGCCGTAATTATGGAGAGACGGCGGATCATTTGTTACTACACTGTGGAAAGGCTTATTGGCTGTAGAGTTTGGTGTTTAGTTCTTTTGGGTTTTCTTGGGTCTTGCTTGGATTGGTTGCGGATACTCTATTCGGTTGGGGAAATTGGTCTGGGAAGCATTTGTCTAGCATTTGGAATTTAGCTCATTTATGCTTAATGTGGTGTCTATGGAGGGAGCGTAATAGGAGGACGTTCAAGGACATAAATAGTTCGGACGACCAGCTTTTGGCCTCTTTCAATGGCACTCTGTTTGACTGGTCTAGAGCTTGGGAACCCACCTCTAGTGATTCTCTCCCTATGTTCCTTAGCTCTCTCATGTGTACTTAGTTACTCTTTTTACTCTTTCTTTTCCCTTTGTATTTTTCTCTCTGCCTTATGTTTTTCTGCATAAGGTAGTGTTCTTGAATATATATCTTTATTACCTATCAAAAAAAAAAAAAAAATCAATGGAGAAATTATCATCAATAGAGAAGCTTATTAAGTAAGCTCCGGACACTGTTCTTCTGATCAACCTGCTCAAAGTCTCCATGACAATCGCAAACAACGAAGGGAATATTAAGTCCCCCTGATGTAATCCTCGACTCCTGTTGAAAAAATTGCGGGTGAACTGGTGTACCACTCACCAAAATCGAAAACTGACTGTTGATATACAGAATTCTATCTACTTTCTCCATCTTTCACCAAATCCACATTGTTCAAGCAAATACAAAAGGAATCCCAGTTTACACGGTCATAAGCCTTCTCCACATCAACTTTACACAGCACCCCTCATATACTTGAATTCATACAACTATTCAAGCATCCATTTGCTAAGAGAACTGATTCTAGCATTTGCCTCCCTTGGATGAAAGGGTTCTGCATAACACTCTCTCTCACAATACCCCTTTCAATCTGTTTACCAATACCTTTGCTAGTAATTTATATATAATTCCCACCAGGCTAATTGGCCTAACATCTTTCACCTCAAGAACTCGAGGACACACGATAATTCAATTTTCAACATGAAACTTGACACAGGTTGAAAAGTGTGAAAGATAGTATAAAATTCGTTCTAGCTAGATGCAAACCCTAAAGGCCACAAGGAATTTCTTGAACCTATATGCAAACCCTTGAATCCACATGGACTCCTTGAATCTACAAGCCCTCTATGTTGGTGCTTTGCTAAGGTGATATGCACCTTTCCAATTGTTTTGGAAACCATAGTAAAAGAATCCCTACAAGGTAAACAAGAAAAAAAAGAGAGAGACCGAACTTGGGCAGCAAATCATAAGAAAAAGAATCTTGAAGTAAAAGTAGAAATTGAAGATGGAGAGGTGTTCCATCATGTTCAGTAGGATTTACTGCTTTATTAGGAAAAGGCTGTGAGCTTATGTAAGAACTAACTAAGAAAATCATACAAAAGCACACAAAAAGTTTAAAATCCTATGATGTTAACAATGATTCCATCCTTGATATTCTTAGATCTAAACCAGAAAATACATAGTATCATCAAATAAGATGCAGGTCCTGAAGCAACATATGGATAGTCCTTGGTAGCCTCCACTTCCACTCATCATTGAAGCAAGGAATATGGGCAAAACATTCTCAGAAAATCAATTGCAAAGATTTAAAACTAATAACTTGCAGTATGACAAGACACAACTGAATGCAACTGAAAAGATATTAATCTAGGACTACAAGATGAGGCTCACTTACAAAGGGAGAAGAATAATCTCTCTTTAGATGAATGAAAATCATCCCCTCCAGATGTCTTATAGACATCCAACCAGTGTTTATACAACTTTAGCTTCAGACCATAATCAGAATTGGTGTTAACATCCTGCAAAAGTGAAAAAAAGGGACTACATGATTCAGCAAAAAAAATGAAGACAATAGTAATAGATCAAAATACTTTTTTTTAATAAGTAATAATAGATCAAAATACTTGTGCAAATCACAGAACAAACAGATTTTATAAACCAGATTTAAGATTCTAAATTCTAATTAATGCTTGGGTATGCCGTGATGAGACATTAACATGTGGTCAAAAAACTCAAATTTCAAAATTCAAAACCTAATTATTCTTCTCCTCAGTAGCTTCTACAAATTTGCCACAGAATTCCCCTCAGGTAGCGCATTGTTTTGTAGCACAGTAGCCTTCCACCTCTATAGGATGAAAATTTCCCCAACAAGTGAATATAACCAAACCCAGCAGGCCCACTCAAATAACAGTCTAAGCATTAAATGGATTTGCTTATCAAAACGTCCTACTTTTCTCTCTTTCAACCCTTTCTATATATATAATAAATTGAAGTCTTCTTGCTTTTCAAAGTTTATACTGGTGCTTAAAAAGTATCCATTTTTGCTCTATTTGATTAGTGAGAAAGGAGATGCAAAAGAGGGGAATAAAAAGAAAGACAATACTCAGGCCTTGAATATGAGTTCTTTGATGTGGTTCTCTCTAAGTTACTGCCACATCATAATTGCAATAAAATATAAATTTTAAAAGCTTTAGTATAAAAGATGGTCAGATAATCTTTATCAGAAGTAATCCTAAGGAATGCAACACGATAGCTTACCTTTAAGAAACACTCTTCAGTTCCCATCCACTTGCAATTTGACATCCCAACAACAGGCACCTCCCACTTATATTTCCATTTCTTTGTTGACATATTATCAACTTCTTCTTTTGATAACTTGTGCTCCAAGTGTATACTAAAGGAACTACAAGATCATATACAGTTAATGACACATCTATAAGGATGCGATCTAGTTGAAACAAAACAAAGATCACATAAAAACTTCAAATTATTTTACATATATATATAGTATGTATGCATGTACATGTAATAATATTTAATAAAAACTGCCAATAGGTGAGAGTCTCAAAAAATTAAGGATCAATGGACAAATAAAAAACACTAAAAACTCAAAAAACATAGCTATCAGATTGACATGCTACAAGTTGTATGGTTGTTAATCGATTGCCCAAAAGTAATCTCTAGATAATGATTAGAATTTTATATATAAGTATAAAAAATAGTGTTCTAATAATGATAATAATTTCAAATGATAAATCACAACTTAATAGAAGAATCAGAAAGGCATTTAATGTAAATAGACCTCATGCATTCTGATCCATCAGTAGAAGTTTGACCATTGGCTCTAATATCGTGCTCCTGATCTGTGTCAGTGGCCTCGTGGTCGTCTTCAGTTTCAGCATCTTCACTTTGCTCCCCAGGGTCCACCATGTCAGGCTGTTGTATTGTACTTTCTATAGTACGAAGAGAACTCGTCATTAGTTCAATCCAATCCAATCCAATTCATTAAGATTAAAGACAAAAGGATTTTAAGCATATAAAATGTCAAAATCCCTTTGCAGTTGGAGAAACTATATTGGATCACACAAATAATATACCAACTCCGAAGATCACATATATATTGAAAATACTGTGTTCCAAAAACTTATCTGAAAAGCGTGGCAATTAGAAAATTCACTATTTAAGGAAATAGAACCAAGGGTTCAACTGAAAACTTCAGTAAAATCATGAATTGAAGCCACAATTTCAAGCATGAGTTGGCAGGTTGAGGTGACTTTCTTCTTACTTTATGCCAAATCTGAAATCTCATGATTCCAATTTTGGGCTGAAATTGTGAGTTCAACTCACGATTTTAGACTTTCAGTTTCACTCAAAACACACTATATCTCCCTCTATCACTTTCTATACTCACCCATGATTTTGAGGCACCTTACTTCTCAATCTCAACAATTTTCGCCCACAGTTTAGTTTGGTGGTTTAAGGTGGGGGTGTTCGTACTGCATTTGGTTTGGGAGTGAACTGCTGATTTGAGGGTATTGTGGCCAGGTATGGCGGCAGTTTGGTGGTGCCATTGGTGGTTGTAGGCCAAACCCCAAGTCTTTCATCTGTCTATAAGTTGAGTATAGGTCTAAAATGTTTTAAACTAAAATCGTAACTTGGATTTTGTTTTCAACTTGTTAAATTACTGATCCTCCCAAAAACTTAAGCTGTTAGGAATGGTAAATTTAATCATTTAACCATAATTCTTACACTCCCTTTCACGTGTGGGCTTAAACTCCTCCTTAACAACTAGGGCCCAACACGTAGAATTTTTAACATTTTGAATGAGGTAGTGTGGAGACAAAAACCGAACTTAGGATCTCCTACATTGATTCCATGTTAAATTAGCAATTCTCCCAAAACCTTAAACTATTAGGAAATTGTGAATTTAACATAAATTGTGAATTTAACATTTACCTATAATTCTAACACAACTCACAATTTCAGACATGGCACAATTCAGCCAACAAGAAGCCGTCAAGCCAGCTAAATCAGCCTTCAATCATGAGTTCAAATGCAATTATTTTATGAATTGTTTCAAACGCAATATTTTGTTAAACGTCATTTACTAAAATGTACATTCCAGTTGAATGCATCCCCACATGCCTACTGCTTAAGTTTTTTTTTTTTTTTTTAATAAGCACCCAATGCTTCAGATATTATAAAGTAAAGAGGCCTACCAATTAAATCCCAAAAACATCAGAACTAAGAACTCTTCTAATGCGATTAGTTGATAATAAACTGAAAATAATTTCTATAACACACACACGAGCAAAAAGTAGGCATTGAAAAGGGGCGTTGATTTGACTAATCAGATTAATAAAGAGAACTGTTCTATAGATGGTAAGAATTTTCCAGAATGGGCAAAGTTTGAAACGGAGATCAATAGGTATTACTTTAAAGAGAACTGTTCTATAGATGCTTGTGGGTTGAAAGAAAAGGTCAGACTGATAGAAAGCTATTTCCAATTGCCGCTTTCAACATTCGTGATTATTAGTCTTTGTGATGGGCAGAGAAGATGGACAGCAAGGAATGGAAATAGAGAACAACTGTCAGTCAAAGCAGGGTCCTGAATGCCTCGTCAGATCTCATCCCTCAAATGAGAGAAGGGAGGAAATTAACTGATTTCAGCATTCTTGTCCACAACCCAAATTATGACAATTGAAATCCATTTAAATTGTTCCTTAGGTAATAGGCATAGGTTATACAGAAAAGGGGAGAAAGAAAAAATTTGAGAGGGGGGGGGGGGGGGAGAGACACTTCTAGAAAGCAACCAATGGTAAACAAACTTGGCAAACCACCACTCTTTTTCCTTTTCTTTTTGGATAATTAACTAAGTGAACAACCACTGAAGGTAACAAACCCAAAGAAAACCTAAAGAAGCTTATTCATGCCCATGTACAAGAATAGAAATTTGATAATCAACAATTAAATCTGATGTAGCCACCCTCTACCCTTAGGCCAGCCAACCAACCCCCCTCTACTCTTAAGCCAAAACAACCAGCCACCCTTTCTCTTAGGGCAGCCAGCCAGCCCCTTATTTTGACTTCTCAGATCTACCATATGTTCTCATTAATTTCAGCTTGGACTTATGTTGTGATAGCCTGCCTAGCTTAATTATTAGCTACTTTATTTCCTACTAGTTAAAGATTATAAATAGGCTTGTTATGTAAGAGCAGAATCAGTTTTTTTATGCAACTTTATCTTAGTCTCAGATCTGGACATGAACTCTGTTTCTCCAGTTTCTCTGTAATTCCAGTTTTAATTCTTAATTCTAAGGCAATTCTTTTTCAAGTTCTCTCAGTTATTTGATCTTGATTTCCATCAAAATCAGCATTTTCAGTACTTAGGAGAACATAGATTGAAACTACAATCACAAAAAAAGGCTTATAGATTATAGACATCTAACAAAAGCCTTTAAGGGAAAAAAACAAAAAAACAAAAACAAAAAAAAAGCATATTATATGTTATTGGGACATAGAGAAAAAAACTTTTAGATAGTTGTCTAAATAAACCATAAATCCCAAGAAACATTCCTTACCGTCTTCCTTATCATCTTCCACCGAGACACTAAAAGATTCAAAGCCATCATCTTCATCTACTTCGGAGTCACTTTTACCTTCTTCTTGTCTTTGTCTATTACACAAAAGAAGCACATGATAACTGTAAATTTTAAATTCCTCAAAAAAAACTGTTGTTTAACCTTATAATTCAACTTAACACAAAGTTTCAAGAAGCCAGAGGTAAGTATTAGTAGTGCTGATTAATTATCCAGTTTAAAATGAGTGTTTCAATAGAAGTAGCTAATCCATAAGGGAATAGCATCACTAGCAATTTTAAAAGCTACACTGCTTGGATAAAACATATAAAATGAAAATTCATTACTCTACAACTATATGGTATAACTCAATAAAGGGTTTCAAAAAATTAAAAAATATAATGCATCACGTGACAAGCATCAATATGGCATACAAAAAGCTCAAATGCTCAGGTCAATAAGGAACATGAGTTATTAATAAATAACGACTAACAAACAATAACTCATCATTATTCATGTCTACTTGGCATATCAAGGTACTTAAAATCATTGCTCAAAGATGTACAAAATGCATACAATAAGTATAATGAGATGTTCCCTTTCCAACAGTAAACAAAATGTATGGTAAGTGTGCCATAAGCCATCCAATTGGACCCATCCTAATGAACCACTTAATTTCCTGCAACTCTTTTGTAACATTCCAACTTCCTGTTATTCTTTTGGTTCTACTTGTCCAAAGGAAGTAAAGTTTTTTCATCTGAATTTTTATCAGAAATTTAATAGTAAAAGAATAAATAAGAAATACTTTTTGAATAGCGATGGACAATTTATTTTTATTTTTTTACAAGGCTACTACATGTACATATATAATGAACAAAAAGAAGGCCAAAAGGATTGCAAAGAAATGATATTATATACAGAAGTGTAGCAACTCTTGAAATTCAGATAGGTAATTACAATTGGTAAAACCCAAGCACAAGACCAATCAAACAGGGATACACTAAACAAAGTTATAAACTGAATCACGAAACTTTTTGAATCCTCAAAAGTTTAGTTATAAACTGAATCACCAAACTTTTTGTATCCTCAAAAGCACAATTATTTTGTTCCATCCACAGTGTCCACATCAAACATAAGGAACCAAGTTCTATATATTTGATAAATGAATGCCAACCCAATTCCTCCAACAAAGAAAGGTCACAACCCCACCCGCCAGAACTGTATAACAAGTTATCCAGGGGAACTCCTAGTGGGGATGGAACCCAAGATGTCTGAATCTACAGCTCATCACAAGCCTCCAACCACTAGGCTGCACCCTAACAAGTAACCCCAACTCTTTCATGGGAAAAATACTAAACAAGTAACCCACAAGGCATTGTAGTAAAAGCAAACATTAAACTTACCACCCCCTTTCAACCTCCAACTCAGTCTATCACAAACCTCTCTCCTAGGGGTATTAGAGTAAAGAAGATAAAGAAAAGCATTCACCGATTCCAACTCCTAATCATTAAAATCTCTTTGAAAACTAACATTCTAGCTTCGCATCTCCCCATCCGTCTGACTGACGATCACAGAACAAACAGAGGCATCTATAGTTGTGGAACATGTAAACAAGTCAAGAAACAACACCTTCAAAGAATGATCCCCATACCAGGTGTCATGCCTAAACCATTTCTCAATTACCATCTCCTACATCTAAGCGCACATAGCATAAAAACCTATCCTTACCCACTCTAATGCTTTTCCACAGGCTATAAACATTAGTCCCTCAAACAAGTTTTAAAGTCCACCCACCCAATTCCTCCCTATACTTTGAAGCTATTACATCTCCATAAAAGTGTTATCTATCGACCCAAACACCAAAGTCATTCCCTAAAAAAAGCTTGATTAAAGGTCCCTATCTTCCTTACACCCAACCCACCAGTAAAAATAGGCAGGCAAACAATATTTCTCACCTCACCAAATGGTATTTGAACTCCTCTCCCGAACAATCCCACAAACATTTTCTCAGTGATCTGTCCAATCTGTTTGCCACACAAGTAGGGATGGTAAACAAGGAGAGAGAGAGTATGTAGGAAAGCTCAAAACTTTACTCTTCAACAATGTTATCCTTTCCCCCTTAGACCAGTATAAATTCTTTCGTCTTAATAATCCGCAATCCACTTCTTCCTAGAATTGGATTCTAAACCATTTTCACTTTGAAGGATGCCACCAAGGACATTCCAAAATAATTCATTGACAGATTCCCAATCTTACAACATAAGATATTAGCAAGCTCCGCCGTGTTGCCAACCTCTCTACACCGTCTCACTCTTGCTCAAGTTCACCTTTAATCTTATAACAGCTTCAAAACACGTCAGTGCCATTTTGATATAAAGCATTTGTTAGGCATTTGAATCACAAAATAAAATAGTTTCATAAGCAAATAAAAGGTGAGCGACACAAAGCCCTGTTTCAGCTGTAGTTCCCACCCTAAAGCTGCTAATGTAGCTGCCCTGCTCTGTTCTCTTAAACATCCTGTTCAAGACCCCCATAACCAAAATGAAGAGTAACAGGATAAAGGGTCACCCCGTTTAAGAGCCCTTGAAATACTAAAGAAGCCAAAAAGGGAGCTGTTCACTAAAACTGAGAATCAAATTGCAGAAATCCAACTACGAATCCAGCATCTCTATTTCTCACTAAATCCTATCTCCTTTCCATCAAATAAAGTAGAGTCAACCAATTATCAGGATCATATGCTTTCTTAATATCTAGTTTGCAAATCAAACCCAGGATGTCAAATCCAAGATTTGCCTACAATCCATCAATGCATTCTGTGACTCAGAAGTTAGTTTGTCAAGTACCATTTTCAATCCATTTGCCAACACCTTTGCCTATTACAATTTATAAACACTCCCAACCTAAACAAATAGGCTGAAAATTCCCAATATTGATAGGAATGTGTTTCTTGGGAGTTAGTGCAATAAAAGAAGCATTGAGGGATTTTTCTTTTTTTTAGTAGGTAATAAAACTTTTATGCAATAAGCTGAACATCACATTCATGAAGGTGAACATTCTAATCAAGAAAAAAATACAAGAAGCTCAAAAACTTAAGCTAACAGAGTGTAAGAATTCAGAAATTGAAATACAATTCGTAAAAATCAAACACGCGCCCGCTGAAACAAAGTACCAAAGAGAAAAGCTTTTAAGAGGTCTAAGGGTCTCTCCTTGTCTTCAAAGATGCTTGTATTACATTCCTTCCAAACCAACCACATTAAACATGTTGGAACCATATTCCATGCGGTTGACAGGCACTTTTCAAACCAATTTCTCCAAGCAAAGAGGAGAGAGCTAAAAGAAGCATTGAGGGATTTTTCAAATTGACAATGCTCATGAAACTCCTCAAAAAATGCCATAACATCCACTTCAACCACCCGCCAACACTGTTGAAAGAAAACCATGGTAAATCCATACAACCCTAGGGTTTTATCTCCTCCTTAACTCCTCCAATACTGGAATAATCGTTTCCTTTCAAACTTCCTCTCAAGTAAATTTCTTTTAGTCTATTTGATTTTAGCGAAGTATACACGTCAACTGAAGGTCTAGCTGTCTATTTCTTGGTACAAATACTTATAGAAGTGGACCGCATGCTCTCTTATGTAAAACTCCTCCTCATAAAACATGCCAAACCCCCCATATCGTAACAACACCTATGTGAATTTGCCTACCACAACCCTCCTCATTTTCCCAGGCTTGGGACTGGCTATAAACAAATATATGACACTAAGCACAGACACAAGTGTGCGGACAATGGATTAAAAAAAAAGGATAGCCAAAAGTGTAATTAGTTGCCAGTTAGTTGTATTCTCAAAACATGAATGTTATTTTTGTAAACTAGTTTCGCAAGACTAAGAGAATTGTCATATCAAACAATGAGAGATCTTTGCATCTTAATGACACTTGCACGACTATCTTACATTCGATTGGAGCAAACAACTCATCATCACCACACTAAAAAGAATGTGACACCATTAAATCACAAGATGAAATCACATGAAATCAAATATTAGGCTTAAAAACCATAAGCATAAAGCATTCTTACACTAACTTTTACAATTGAACAAACTGAGTACGTGAATCTCCCTTGTTGCTCAACTACATTAAAAAAAAAACAAACCCAGGACACGAAAAACCATTACCTCTTCTTGTACGCAGTGTCAACTAATTTGCTACATGACCGCAACGACATCAATAAGTTATCATACATTGATGCTTCTCGATGAACCACTTCTTCTTCTTCAGAAGCCGCACCACTAGATTGCTCCTCTGACGGCTCCCCTGTAATAGAAAGTTTTGCCCAAAAACATTCATTCTAGTACCAAAACAGATATTACCTAATCCAATTTTTAAAACTTCCTCAATAATTCACAATAACTTCAATATACAGTTTTATTAAACATTCTCATAATCCATAATTTATTATCAAAAATCAAAAATTTGATTGAATTAATAAAACATACACAACGTATTAATTAAAAATAAATGATTAACGTGCCTGAGGGACTTGGCGAGGGGCTACGAGTACAAGTACGAGCAAGCTTTTGTTCGACACGGCGATTCTTAATTACATGTTTACTTTCTGAGTTGGAAGGCGCTTTGGATCGCTTCAATCCTAGTCAAACCAGTAATTTAAAACTTATCAGAGAAAAAAAAATTAAACAAGCATTCAGAGAGAATAGTTGAGCGTCTATTACAAAAAATGAAAACTAGAATCAAAATAATTTGGACTATTAGGGCAAAGAATGAGAGGCTGTAAAGCCAAAAAAAAAAAAGAGCCGAAGAGAGTAGCTAACCTCGATTTTTGGCGAATTGCTTCCCCATTGAAAACCCAAAACAAACCTAAAACACAACAACAGATAATATTTGTATATAAGTTAAGTCGAAGAGAGAGAGAGAGAGAGAGAGAGAGGGCGATGCTGCTAGTGCTGGGACTGCTGCTGATGAATGATAACTGAGAATTAAAAGGTAAAACCCTACTTTTCAAGGTTTTAGCGGGAGAACTTTCTTTCTTATATTATTTTTAGGAGAACTGGAAAAGTGGGTTTTTTTTTTTTTTTTTCCTGAAGTTGTAGGAAGAAGCTAAATAGGCAAAAATGCAAAATTTTACTTTAATATTTTATTTGAATTTATTTCCTTTCTCTCATTTTGTTTTTATTTATTTTGACTCGGTAAAGTTTTAATTCTATTCCATTAAAACTTTTCTGCCAATTTTTTTATAATGTTGTAGGTAATTGTACAAATTTTTAGTTTTTTGAATTTTTTAAATTAAAAAAATCAAATTGATAATTAAAAATATTTCTTTTTTTTTTAAGAAAAAATTTAGTAGAAATTAATGTAAAAAGCTTAATTAAATAATCTTGAACTTGAAGAACTGAAAAGTTAAATTACTAAAATGCATTTTGACTAAATTTATCGGATGAATTTTGCATTTTAATCAGGTTAATACTGCTATTCATATGTATTTTCAAACCAAGCTCGTATAAATGCATGAAAATTGTAAATTTAAGTCACGATTTTAAATTTTAAAATGTAACTTAGAGCCACAATTTCAATTCATTTACATACTTTAATACGTACATATTAGTGGGTAGATAGTGTCCAATATTTTAACTACGAAATAATTTTTTATTAATTTTTATTGAACTTCTGTAAAACTTCTACTTAATAATGCATGTTGTATCTTTTTATTTATATAAAAAAAAGCTTTATTAATAATTTTTTATAAAAAAATAATTTTCAATGTGGAACAAAATCTATAAATTAAAATTCTATCATATATGCTAGCCTTTGCGCACGAGGCTCTTTTATTTTTTGGGTAGAAGTTAATAATTTGCATCAATTATAATTTAAAATTAATATATTTTCTAATCACAAACAAAAAAAAAACCCTAGGAGTGTGATAAGTGTTAAGCGTTTGTAGATGAAATAATTTTTTCATCACACCCCTAGGTTTTTTTTTATAATTGAAAAATATATTAATCCCAAATTATAATTTATGCAAATTATTAACTTCTACTCAAAAAATAGAAGAGGCTAGTTTGTAAAATAATACTACAGAATTGAAGGTGGACAATAGACATTCCACTGTTATCCACGTTTTTGTATTTAAATTCAAAATATACACTTGATGAAAATATACATGAGTTACAACTAAAAGATAATTACAAGCTTTACAGCTAAGTACAAACTCAAATAAAAACCATAATTAGAGTTTAGGAGAAGTTGTTGTTGGGTTATTAGAATTCTCAGGTAAACAACTTGTAAAAAGAAAAGATTTTAAAAGTTGTGAGTATTTTAAATTTTGAAGAGGTATGCTAAATTATAGAAAAATGGGTGAACGTGGGATTTGATTTAAATTTTTTTTTTTTTTTTTTTTACTTAGATAAGTGAGATATGTTGGTGGTGGATAATTGAATATTCTTTTAATTACAATGAATAATATCATTAAAATAGAAAATAAAAATTACATGAGATGGTGGGATAAGGATAATAATTATAACAAAAAAAAAGGATAAGGATAAGGGTTTTTTTCCAATTAAAAAAATAAGGTTTTTAAAAAAATTATTAAAAAAAAAAAACAGCTTAACGTAAAGGAGAGGGGAAAACAGGAGATCTCGCAAAAGGGATTTTTTTTAATGATGAGATAAGGATAATAATTTTAAATGTTGTGGATATAACATTTTTTTTTTTAAAAGGTCAATACCTTCCATTAATCATAATTCAGGATTACTACATTATTTTAATCACAAAAATACGTAAATATGTAATAAGATTTCTGTGAGTTAAATAATTTTTTCATATATAAATCTTATCATACCCCATTTCGCTTATTTGAAATTGGGTACTATACATTCTAAAGTATAAACATTTCTGCCGAAGTATAAACCTAAAAATTTTCAAAAATTATTCCATGAAAAGACCCATCAACCCCAATTGAAAGCATAATTTTCTTATGTAAAGCTTACCCATCTAAAAAGGGCCAAACACTACAAAAGAGATAAAACTACAACTACAATATACAGATCACGTGAATGAATACAAATCTTTTATACAATTTTTTGTTTCCACTTTAATCTACCAATCATAATGTTCTTTGTGTTTGATTTTTTTTTTCTTTTCCATTTTAAACTTGACATATCTATCTTCTAGAGCAACACACTCTCTACCTGAATTAAAACATTAGCATTCCATGCCTCAAAATCTTTATAGTCGAACCTGCATCAAATTTTATATTTGTTGGCACTACCACCTCCATCTACATTGAAGTCGCGTTTTTAAAAACACATCTATAGGTCCCCGCAAGGGCTATTGTTGCGTGGCTAAAGCCGTGTTTAAAACCGCGGCCATAGAAATGTGACTTTTGTCCTATAGCTGCATTTTTGGGTCTATAGCTGCGTTCTTAAAACGCGGCTAAAGCCCCTTTTTTTGTAGTGATAATACTAGGGAAAAAGAACCACAATAGGACTACCAAATCAGAAAATATATAATAAAACATTACTTAAGTGGAAAAATAATTCAGATATAGAATTTATTAAAATAAATAAATTCATTAAAACATACACACCAGCTGGTAAATTCTTTTGTGAACGCCCATCATGAGTAAGTCAATTCCTACAAATCATATATCGCCTTAGGTGAAGGATCCTTACACCACCAATTAATATGACTGCAGTGAATTAGTAATAACATAAAATATTTTAAAATGTTTTCTCAAGACACAAACTTTGTGCCAAGTATCAATTCAACGCAATTTGGGTATATAGATGAAATGCGAAGGGGAATAAAAATGAACATGATAGATCTACCTGGTTGATATGACGACATAAGGATGACGGTTCATTCTTAACATGGTCAAGAAGGACGGATCCACAATGGACGGGCAAGTATGATACAGTGGTCATCCTTCCAGGATTGTTTAAAAGAAACCTTAAATAGGATTCACGCTATATAATTAAGGCTAATGTGGCCTTACTTGATCTCCACGTGAACATGTATAAGAAGAATTCTTGCATCACACGTTTAGCCTTGATCAAAGGACTCCTATGAGGAAAAGAACTCTAGAAGGTATCCAAAAGGAAAGAGTTCCAATTCTAGAAGGAAAAGACTTCATGATCAAGGCATGGATGCTAACCGTACATCACTATAAATACTCCAAAACCCTCATAAATCAAGGTACGCATTATTAACTCGACTTTGGCACTTTAAGATTATGAAAAACTCTAACTTGACATTCAAGGGTTTTTGGTCGGCACTACACCAGTGCTCTCTATTAGGTCTTCTCTTTTCGTTTTGCAGGTGTTGTTTCGGTTTGGGAGTGCGTACAACTTACTGGTGATTTTTCGACATCATCAATTGGCGCCGTCTATGGGAAAGAAAATCAACACTGGAGGGTAATTAGCCTTTGCTCTATCCTTGAGACAAAAAGTTGCATGGTACTCACTCGATCGATGGCAACAACCAATAATCAAGGTGACGAACTGCACACCACAGCTCTAGAAAGACAAGTCCATATGCTTGCGGTGGCAGTTGAGCGCCGAACCAAGCAGAATCATGATCTCGAAGAGTAACTGCGACAAAGGAATGCACATCCAAGCGCATCAGAGGAAGACTAGGAATGTGCTAAAGTTGATGGGAGGAACGCGGAAGGGCCTGAGGGTAGCAACGCTCCGAGTAGACCGGAGCAGCAGGACACGAACCGGCCATCCATCTCGGATACCTTACCAACTCACATAGCAACTAAGATGCAGGAGATGAGGGAACGGATGGATGTGATGATGAACGCCCTTAGAGGTCGAATCTCTAGCGACTTGGATGACTTAGTCCACAGAACAGATTCACCTTTCACAGCGCTCGTAAGTTCATGCCCCCTTCCCCCAAAATTTCGCATGCCTCAAGTGGAAAACTACGACGGATCCAAGGACCCATTAAAACACTTGGAATCTTTCAAGGCCCTAATGCATTTTCAGGGTGTACCGAATGAAATCATGTGTAGGGCTTTTTTCACCACCTTAAAAGGACCTGCGAAGGACTGGTACAGTAGGCTGACACCTAATTCTATCGGCACTTTTAAGGAATTAAGCCCACAGTTCGTATCACACTTTATTGGGAGTCACCGGCATAAGAAGTCTACCGCATGTCTGATGAACATTAGGCAACGAGAAGACGAGACTAAGATCATACATAGCCTGCTTTAACAAGGAAGCCCTCTCAATAGACGAGGCAGATGACAAGATACTTGTAGTAGCATTCACAAACGGGCTGCGGAAGGGTAAGTTCCTGTTTTCTCTGTATAAAACTGACCCAAAGACTATGTCCGAAGTGTTTTACAGGGCAACGAAGTACATGAACGCATAGGATGCCTTGCTGGCCCAAGAGAAAAAACCTAGAAAAAGGGAAAGGCAGGAAGATACACGATCGAACAAGGGACAAAAGATGGCTAGAACTGAAGATCGACGGGAAGATCGACGACCCAAACCGCCCGCGGGAAGATTCATGAACTTCACCCCTCTCACAACCCCAATTGACCAAGTGTTAATGCAGATCAAAGATGAAGGAACCCTAACGTTTCCTATTAAGCTGAAGGGAGATCCGAACAAGAGGCCAAAAGACAAATAATGTCGTTTTCATGGCGATCATGGCCACGATACGGCGGACTATTATGACTTAAAATAGCAAATTGAAGCCCTCATTAGGCAAGGAAGGTTCAGAGGTTTGTGAGAAATGAGAGAATGGATCAACTCCAAGAACAAAATCCCCGACAGGAGAACGAGCGTCCCAGACCACCTGTAGGAGACATACGGATGATTGTAGGGGCACTACTTCTGCAAGGTCGTCCAAAAAGGCTAGAAAGACCTATTTGCGGGTGGTTCAAAGCGTCCAGTCGACAAGTTCCTCACTGAAAGTGACACGACGAGATAACCCCAGCATTGGATTTTCGGAAGAAAATGCGCGACGCCTTCACCACCCACATGACGACGCGCTCGTCGTCAACATACAAGCAGGGGACTACAACAAGCATCAAGTTTTAGTGGACAATGGAAGCTCAACGGATATCCCCTACTACCCCGCGTTTCAGCAAATAGGGATTGGTAAAGAACGACCGGTTCTAACGAATACACCCCTTGTTGACTTCGAAGGGACAAGGGTCTATCCTTTAGGAGTCGTCACGTTGTTTGTGACGGTCGGGGATTACCCACAGCAAGTAACCAAGGATGTTGCTTTCCTTGTGGTCGACTGCTCTTCTGTTTATAACGCCATCCTTAGACAGCCCACTCTCAATGCATGGAAGACTGTTACCTCGACCTACCATCTAATAGTCAAATTCCCCACCGAATACAGAGTTGAAGAGCTGCGCGGAAATCAGGTGGCTACACGGGAATGCTACATAGCCATGATGGAAAGGGATGACCACCTACAAGCAATGAGCGTCGAGGAATAGCGAACGATGGCAGAACCAGTGGAAGAGTTAGAAGAAGTACACCTAGATGATTCTAGGCCTGAACGGACCACAAGAATTGGCACCTTGGCCAGCCAAACAATCCGATAAATGCTCACATTATTCCTCAAAGAAAACCAAGATATTTTTGCATGGAGTCACGAGGACATGCCAGGGATAGACCCGTCGATCATAGTTCACAGGTTAAACATGTCACCCTCTTTCTCCCCTATCAGACAGAAGAAACGAGTGTTCGCCCTTGAACGAGATTGAGTCATAGCAGAAGAAGTATGGAAGCTACAAGAAGCGGACTTTATACGCGAGGTGTACTACCCTAATTGGTTGGCAAATGTAGTAATGGTCAAGAAGGCAAACGGGAAGTGGAGAATGTGTGTTGACTTCACAGATCTGAATAGGGCCTGCCTTGAGGATAGTTACCCACTCCCACGTATTGACACCCTAGTAGACTCCACCGCAAGATATGAACTCTTGAGCTTCATGGATGCCTTCTCTGGCTACAACCAAATTAAATTGGACAAGGTTGATCAGGAGAAAACCTCGTTCGTCATAAGTCAGGGGCTTTTTTGCTACAAAGTGATGCCTTTCAGGCTAAAAACGCAGGAGCCACAAATCAGAGATTGATGAACAAGATGTTCACGCACCAAATTGGCAAAAACGTGCAGGTTTACGTAGACGATATGTTGGTAAAAAGTGTACGAGAGTCTGAACACCTGAGGGACCTCCAGGAGACTTTCGATACTCTTCGGTCATATAAAATGAAGCTGAATCCGAGCAAATGCGCTTTCGGAGTAATCGCAAGAAAATTCTTGGGATTTATGGTATCCTAGAGGGGCATTGAAGTCAACCTAGAGAAGGTAAAGGCGATCATGGAACTATCTCATCCAAGGACGGTAAAGGAAGTACAAAGCTTAACCGGCAAGATCAACCTTGAATAGATTTGTATCAAGAGCGACGGATAAATGTCTCCCATTCCTACGCACACTGAAGAGATCATTTGAATGGATAGACAAGTACTAAAAGGCATTTGAAGAGTTAAAGGTGTATCTCTCTGCTCCGTCGTTGCTCAACCCAATGCCGGGGGAAGAATTGTTCTTGTACCTAGCCATCTCTTCAGCCGCAGTCAGTGCAGCTCTCATTAGAGAAGAAGGAAATGTACAAAAGCCCGTGTACTTTATAAGTTGGGCACTGAGAGGAGCAGAAGAGAGGTACCCTCAGATGGGAAAACTTGCATTTGCTCTAGTAACAGCAGCTCGAAAACTCAAACCATACTTTCAAGCGCATACCATAATTGACAGATAAACCCTTACAAAGAGCAATGAGTAGTCCCGAAGCTGTTGGACGGATGACGCTATGGGCAATCGAGCTGAGTGAATTCGATATCCGATATCAACCATGAGCAGCCGTGAAAGGACAAATATTGGCAGACTTCATTGCTGAATTCACTATCACAAAAGATCAGGAGGCAGAAGAGACGCCCATTTGGAGAGTTCATACAAATGGATCTTCCAATAAAATGCTGGAGGTGTTGGAGTTGTACTCTACACCCCGGAAGGAGACAAGATCGAATGCATGATCCATCTGAACTTTGCTACTACCAACAAGGTGGAATACAAGGCCTTGGTAGCGGGACTAGACCTTGCAATAACGGCAAGAGCTAAAAGTGTGGTCGTCTACTCCGATTCTCAAATCGTGACCAGTCAAGTTAATGGGAGCTATGATTGCAAGAACGAAATGATGAAAAGTATCTTGAGGAACTGAAGGGTCGAACGAATAACCTCCAAATCAAGATGATTCAAATCCCAAGGGAGGAGAACCAAGAAGCCGACCGACTCGTAAAGGCAGCTTCGGTCGAACCCATGATCATCTCTAAATAGGTATTGTCCTTCGTCCAGCTCTCATCATTATTAGATGACATTAGCATGCAGGAGATAAGCAATAAGTGTTGTTGGACGGCTCCAATAGTGGTGTATCTCAAGGAAGGCAAGCTACCAGATAACAAAGAGGACGCAAGGAAGTTGAAGGTTAAAGCTACCCGGTTCGTTCTGATTAAAGACATCCTATACAAAAGAGGATTCTCCCGACCATATCTAAGATGCTCCGGCAGTGAAAAAGCGGACTACGTGATGAGGGAGGTCCATGAAGGAATTTGTGAAAACCATTTTAGATCAAGGTCTTTAGTGGACAAGCTACTCCGATCAGGATATTACTGGCCAACAATGCAAAAGGATGCCCACACATATGTTAGAGCTTGCGACAAGTGCCAACGATTTGACAATTTCATAAGGCGACCAATGGAAGAACTTACCCCTATGACGGCCCCATGGCCGTTTGCACAATGGGGATTAGACATCATGGATCCGTTATCGATAGCGGTAAGACAACTAAAGTTCTTAGTGGTTGGTATTGAATACTTCACCAAATGGGTGGAAGTAGAGGCTCTGGCCACTATCACGGAGAAGAATATCCATAGTTTTGTATGAAGAAGTATTATTTGCAGGTATGGAATTTCGAGGGTGCTCGTACAGGACAACGGTGAGAACACCAACAGGGAAAACACTGTTTCGATTGGCGTATGGTAGTGAGGCTCTCATA
Organism: Castanea mollissima; assembly: GCA_014183005.1. NCBI lineage: Eukaryota > Viridiplantae > Streptophyta > Magnoliopsida > Fagales > Fagaceae > Castanea > Castanea mollissima. Next base: position 42,811,736 of record JACAVU010000005.1, read on the forward strand.
CCGGCAAAGGTAGGATTAACAAGCTACCGTGTGGAGAACTACGATAAGAGCAAGAATGATGAAGCTTTGCGTTTATAGCTCGACCTTGTGGACAAAGTCAGGGCCGCAGCTGCACAGAGATTAGCGCGATACCAAGACCTAATGGCAAAGCATTAAAACTCCAAGGTTAGGCATAGAGATTTCCAGGTGGGAGATTTGGTCCTAAGAAAAGTACTCGGCGCTACAAAGGATGCCTCCCAAGGAAAATTGGGTCCTAACTGGGAAGGATCATACATGATCATTTCATGGCATAGGAAGGGAACGTTCTACTTAGAGACACTAGACGGAAGAAAGCTGAGCCATCCATGGAACACAGAGCACCTGAAAAAATACTACCAGTAGACAAAGGGCAAAGACAACAGCAACATTTACCTCCTCATTTCCAGTTTATTTTTAGATAGTCATAATTTTTACTTACTAAAGCCAAAGTTTTTTAATTTCTATGAACAATATAGTCTACCAATCCGTTATAATAAGAGAAGTTTTATTCAGAACGTATGAAATGTGTTTTGCTCAAAATCTACTAAGTCCACACAGTGGACGGATCATCCGAAAATGATGAAAATATGTTAAGTCCACATACTAGACGGATCATCCAAGAAGGGTGACAGGATATGAAGTCCATATAATGGACGGGTCATTCAAAACGATGAAAATGTGTTAAGTCCACACAATGGACGGATCATCCAAGATGGGTGAAAATTTATCAAGTCCCTAGAGTGGACGGATCATCCAAAATGGATGAAAATTTATCAAGTCCACGCCATGGACGGATCATCCAAAATGGATGAAAATCTATCAAGTCCACATAGTGGACGGGTCATCCAAGAAGGTGACAGGATATTAAGTCCACATAGTGGATGGATCATTCAAAATGGATGAAAATTTATCAAGACCACACAGTGGACGGATCATCCAAGATGGGTGAAAATTTATCAAGTCTACATAGTGGACGGATCATCTAAAATGGATGAAAATCTATCAAGTCCACATAGTGGACGGGTCATCCAAGAAGGGTGACAGGATATGAAGTCCACATAGTGGATAGATCATCTAAGATGGGTGAAGATTTATCAAGTCCACATAGTCGACGGATCATCCAAAATGGATGAAAATCTATCAAGTCCACATAGTGGACGGGTCATCCAAGAAGGGTGACAGGATATGAAGTCCACATAGTGGACGGATCATCCAAAATGGATGAAAATTTATCAAGACCACACAGTGGACGAATCATCCAAGATGGGTGAAAATTTATCAAGTCCACATAGTGGACGGATTATTCAAAATGGATGGAAATTTATCAAGTCCACATAGTGGACAGATCATCCAAAATGGATGAAAATCTATCAAGTCCAACATAGTGGACGAATCATCCAAAATGGATGAAAATTTATCCAGTCCACATAGTGGACGGATCTTTGTTAAGTTCATATAATGGACGGATCATCCAAGAGGGTAACAGGTTATCAAGTCCACAAAGTGGACGGATCATCCGAGAAGGATAGAAAATATAGTCCACATAGTGGACGGATCATCCAAAAAGGATGAAAGTGCATCAAGTCCATCATGTGGACGGGTTATCAAAAGAAAGATAAAAATATATTAAGTCCACATATCACCAAAAAGACCAACAAGATTATAAAAAGAGAGCCATACATATCACCAAAATGAAGTTAACAAAAGGCAACGGTTGAAACCGGATAAATTGTTTTTGTTCACTACAAAATACACATCAGTACTGAACTATGACGGTCTCCTTATTGGCCTCAGGACCTTCTGGTAACGGCTGGCGGGTGTCAACTTTAGAGGATTCTTTGTCATCAACCTTTGGGGCCCCGTCGTCTCCAGGACTTTCGTCGAAAAGCTCATCCGTCCCTTCAGAATCGACGGTGCGAGCAGGGGTCTGGGCCTCGGTGTCTATACTTATGTGAGCCAGGTTCAGATCGGGAAATGACGCCTTCACCTGAGGGAGACAATCTTCAAATCCGTTGCCAAAGGAGGAGCCAAGCTCAGCCAGAAGGGAGTCGGAGTCACGGTATTCCTTAACAGCATCAATTTTGGCTTGAGGAATCTTGTCCTCGTTAGCTTTTACCATCTCCCTCAGTAACTCTACCTCTTTCTCCAAATTCTCCCGAGCCTGCTTTGACATTTTCAATTTTTCTTCATGACAAATCCTCCAAAGTTTGAACTCGTCCAGTTCTTCCACCGTCGCCTTCGCCTTTGCACGAACCCGTTCAAGAGCTCTCTTTTGGGCAAGACAACGGTCCATCAAGCCTTTGGCCATAAGGACCCCCTGCACCAATACTAATAAGTAAGTTTGGTGTTAAGGAAATGAGACGAAGCAAATATATGACGGGTAACTACCTAAGTTAAGCTAAACAAACATGTTTCCTCCATAGCTTCAGTAGCATGGTTTTAGAGATCCTCATAGTCTTCCTCCGTGATAATGGATCCAATTCGACGGAGAACATACTAGGGGTCTTCTCGGAGCAAGACGGGCGGTTTTTCCTTGACGAGGTCAGGATTGGTCATTAGACCCTTGCCCTTACCTATCCCTAGCTTGGGAGGTAACCTTACCACGCCAGATCCTTGACTAGCAGGTAATCCCGTCACCAACTTTCGTTTTTTGCTATGACGGTCTCACTTTTCAGTGGAAGGTCTCTTTGTAACCGAAAGAGACGGACCCGTCCTGGGAGGAAGATCACCTCCTTGTTTTTTCTTGGCCGCTTGCTGCTTGATAATGACCCTTCTCCTTGCATTATCCATTTCCGTGAAAGAAGACGGTTAAAAGTAGTAGTATAGGTTAAAATAACGACGGAAGGATTAAAAACTTACGTTTGTGTACTCCTGCGTCGTATAGACGGGCTGCAATTGTAGGTTCTGGACCGTCACAATACTAATGCAGCGTGTCTAAGGTGACGAGTTTAATCCAAGTTCTCTCCGACAACTTAGTTTTTTGAAAAAATTTCTCCAGAAAGCCGAATTGCTTTGTTGTAATGGGTGGACAGTCCTTCGCTAAAAAAAAAAAAACGGTTAAGAGTAATTCCATATAAAAAGAGGCGTGAAAGGTTAAGAATGAAACGGGCTCATACCAGACAGGGCATTATCCCCCAAGTTTTATCTACTGACATGTATTCATCGTCACCTGGACAACTCATCCAGTTATCTCCTTGAAGGAAGAAGTATCGTCCCTTCTAGTTACGATTGGAGTCTGGGGTCTCAGACACTAGCCTAAGTACCGGACTCCTCGGCACAAAGCTATACATGCCCTTCGACTTGGAAATCTCAAACGGACATTAATAGTGAAAGAACTCTTCCACTGTTAACTGTCTCGCCCCATCAGACATTACACCGTACAACACCTTGACGCTCAGAAAAACCTTCCAAGCATTTGGTGAGATCTGAGTGACGGCCAAACCCAGGTATTGAAGAGTACGACGGTGTAAGGCACTTAGAGGAAAGCGCAGGCCAGCTTTTAGCATTTGCTCGTAAACACCGACGTCTTCAAGGCCGTCGTAGTAACATCTCTTTGACTTCAAGGGTAAACGGATGGGTATGGTGTCGGGTATTTGGTACTTTTGCCTTAGTGTATTAAAGTGCGCTGGCTTGATGGAGGAAACGAAGTCGTTCACCGTCCACAAGGGAAGCCGGACGAATTCTCCAAAACCATCAGGGTCTATGACAGACTAGATCGGTGGATCTATACCATCTAGGTCGTCGTTCGAGTCATATTCTGACTTGTCCTCATCCTGCCCATCATCTTCCACGTGGGAAGGAGAGTTGGCTGACGGAACCCTTCCTCGCTGGAGGTGTCTTAGTCTACTTGACCTGACGGGAACACCTCTTTGTAGCCCACTCCTTCGCGGACATAAGACTGACTACTTGACGCCTCACTAGACATCTGACACCTACAGATGACGGGTAGAGGAAACCTAAGACTCTAGATCTGTACCGACGACGGACCAACATGTGAAATAAAGAACATAAACTAAGTAAAAAAGATACTCACAGGTGGACGGCAAGGAAATGCGACGGAAGATCTAAGAGGACGACAAATCTCGACTTCTAGAGGCAACAAATCACACAATGTGGACGGTTGCGCTCTGATCAGCAGAAAATTTTCCAAAGTGTAAAAATGAAAACGGTGGATAGTATATATAGAGGGAACAACGTGGTTAACGAAGGGGCGCATCGATTCCAATGAACAACTAGTAGAGTACCACCACGTGTCCCTGGCGCATTTATGATAACATTCCAGCCTGTCCGTCAAAAACACACCTGTCAAGTGTCAAAATTAATCGTCATTCCATGAAACCGCAGAGGAAAGTTGACGGTCTCATAGAATAAGGGGCCAACTAAAGGGGAATAAAAATGAACATGACAGATCTACCTGGTTGATATGACGACATAAGGATGACAGTTCATACTTAACATGGTCAAGGAGGACGGATCCATAGTGGACGAACGAGTATGATATAGTGGTCATCCTTCCAGGATTGTTTTCAAGAAACCTTAAATAGGATTCACGCTGTATAATTAGGGCTGATGTGGCCTTACTTGATCTCCACGTGAACATGTATAAGAAGAATTTTTGCATCACACGTTTAGCCTTGATCAGAGGACTCTTATGAGGAAAAGAACTCTAGAAGGTATCCAAAAGGAAAGAGTTCCAATTCTAGAAGGAAATGACTTCATGGTCAAGGCATGGATGCTAACCCTACACCACTATAAATACTCCAAAACCCTCATAAATCAAGGTACGCATTGTTAACTCGACTCTGGCACTTTAGGGTTGTGAAAAACTCTAACTTGACATTCGGAGGGTTTTTGGCCGGCACTACACCGGTGCTCTCTATTAGGTCTTCTCTTTTCGTTTTGCAAGTGTTGTTTCGATTTGGGAGTGCGTGCAGTTTACTGGTGATTTTTTGGCATCATCAAAGCGGTTTCAACACCATTTATTTCATTTTGTTTTTGAAAAAGAAAAAGAAAAGGAAATAACATTTTATAATACATACTTCCAAATCTAAAATTACATTCAATTGGTAGTGGTACTAGCTACTAATAACAAAGTACGACTTTCTGTGTCTGATTTAACTCTCACCCTTCATTAAAATAAAATATAAATAAATAAATAAAGAAGAAGAAAGAAAGATTGATGCTCACCCATTAAAGAAGAACTAATTAATGCCTCCCGATGGTTAATCTAGTCAAATGTTCTAAACATGATCAGTTTGATTTTTATAGCAATATCTATCCACTCAAGTAAAATGTGGAATGAAAGACCAAAAAAAAAAGTTCATCAATCCTTCAAGAGAAATTGGCGTTACATACAGGTATTTCAACCTTTGATGTATCCATTAATTCTTGAACAACTTTTTATTGGTACACCAAGTATTGGGATTTCATTCCAATCAACAATATTTGCTCCATATCCTAGGTTTTGTTTTGATTTGGTTCGATCAAAACAATTACAAAATATGTGGTAATACTAATAGAGGCCAGGTAATAACGTAAAATTTAAGCATATCTTCAAATTTCCTCAGCCAATAGTGCACATAGTTAAGACTCTTAGTAGTCATCGAATGAGGAGACGAAGGAATAAAGATTGCAGAATAGGGAGTGATGAACAAAGAAGAAGGAAAAGTTTTTGCGAAAAAACTCAAACTGAAGATGTTTATGATAAGGGGAAAAAACTGAAAGGCAAGTGGCAAGTAATTTGAGAACGTGAATATATCTATTTAGTTTAGGTTTTTTTTTTTTTGATAAATTTTAGTTTTATTTATTTATAACTATTTTTTTTTTTTTATTTAGCTTTGTTTTTGGATAAATGTGGTGTGTTTTTTGATAGGAAAAAAAACAATGTTGCTAGGTTGTTTAACTTGTTTTTCTTTTTTTTTTTAAAAAAAAACAATAAACGTGTAGTTGCTTTCAAGAGGGTTAGTGGAAAAATGTTCCTATTTTGTAAGCAATATTTTAGTGCAAGTTAGACATGTATTTTTACCGGACTATCATTTAGTTTTATCCCTACTTAAACCTAGGGGTGTAGGGTATTTTGGAACTAAAAAAAAAATTGGTTCAAATAGGGAAAACCCCTTAAATATTACGGAGTAGTATATGTAAAAAGGAAAATAATTTAAATAATATTACTTTTCATCTCTGCATGAATATCAAGGTGATAGGTTCATTTTAAATAAACTTATATTAGTCAGTGGTGTATATCCAAAAGGTGATAGGTTCATTAGCTATTACTTTTCATGCCATTAATTTCCTTTCCTACATTAAAATAAGGGAGATATAAATTAATATGGCTAAAGTTTTTCTCTAACTAAACCCATTACTTGGCTATTCATTACACTGTAGACATGTATTATTTAAACTAGTATGTAAGTCATGTTTATGCATGAGAATGATGAATTGTAGTGGTGCTATTGAGGCGTTTTTTTCAAAAATAACTAAAAAATCCAAACAATATTATCAGTTATCCAATATTTCAAACAAATTTGGTTTCTAACAAATCGAGTCCATTGGACTCGATTTTGGGCTTATAAATCGAGTACTTTGTACTTAATTTCCCTATCGTAGCACCGGTTGAGCTGGACAAGGAGTCCACGTAGAAACAAAAATCAAGTCCTTTAGACTCGATTTCCAATTCATAGCACCGGCTGAGCTGGACAAGGAGTCCACGTAGACGTAAAAATCGAGTCCTTTGGACTCGATTTCCAATTTCCAAGTCTGTCACACCACGTTTTCACACTAAGGTCACGTGCGCACGTGAAATCACTTTAAAGGAAATCGAGTCCAGTAGACTCGATTTTGGGTCCCCCACCGCTTTTTGGGCACGTGGACATAACTCGAGTAAACTATACTCGATTTTTTGCTTTTGAAAATCAAGTCTACTGAACTTGATTTCTATGAATGGTCCCCAGCCCATCCACGTGTCATATGGGTCCCAACTAGGACCTTTTTCCCCCTGTACCCGGTTCACAGATATGTGCTCTCTCATTCTCATATCCTCTTCAGCTAACCCTCAAGTTCTCACATTCCTCAAGCCTCGCATAATTTGTCACCCTCAAGCTCACACTCACATTCCTCAAGTCTCACACAATTTGTCACATTAACAGCAATCTCTCACAGGTAATACAATATTAAAAATATTTTTTATTAGTTAATATTATGATTATTTGCTAGGTTTTTTTTTTTAAGAAACAATTAGAACGTATTAGGTAAATTTTTTTTTGTTAGTGGAAATATTGTGATTAATTTATTTGTTAGTATATTGTGATTAGTTTATTTGCTAGTATATTGTGATTAATTGCTAGTTTTTTTTAAAATTAATATTATGATTAATTATTGGGAATATTTGTTTTTTTTGTTAGTGTAAATATTGTGATTAAATTATTTGCTAAGTTTTAATATATATATATATATATATATATATAGTGATTAATTATTGAGAATATTTGTTTATTTTTGTTAGTGTAAATATTGTGATTAAATTATTTTCTAAGTTTTTTTTTTAAATTTAATATTGTGATTAAATTATTGGGAATAATTAGTATTGGGGGAATATTTAGTACCAAATATTGTGATTAATTATGTTATTACAACATATTGGGAATATTTTTTTTGTTAGTGTAAATATTGTGATTAATAATATGCTAGGTTTTTTTTAAAAATTAATATCAGGAATATTTAGTACTAAATATTGTGATCAATTGTTAGGAATATTTAGTACTTTTAGGTTTTTGTCATTGGTATGAAATGGATTATGAGTTTGATACCTAAGACACCCATTTGTAGTCTTTTTAGCATAAATTATTTCAAGATATAGTTGTTTAAGATTTGTAACAACGATTTCAATGGGTAACTAGTTGATATAATATTTTTGTTCGTCATATCTTATTTGAATGGGTTTTGAAAGTCATGCCTCTAGAATGATTTGGATGTGATTATATGCAAATTTGGTTGAGGTTAGTATTGTTGGCATGTCATACGCAAAGTTTTGTGATTGATGTTGATTGAGAGTTATAAATTTGTCACTAACACAACTGCAATTGATGATCTATAGGTTGATAATGATCTATATAAATATATACAACGGTGGATCCCTTAGCAATGCCAACCCTTATGACGGATTTCCATTTCAAGGTCCGGGTTATATGATGATACGCTGTAAGTTAAAGACCCTAAGTGATTTAAAGATAAAAATTATGGAAAAGCTGCAACTAAACCCTGCTTTGCATGGCATACATATTACTTCCCGTTCTCCACATGAAGTCCTCAATCAATACATTAATTATAGATATATGGCAATAACAGAAGACAAACATGTGAAGATCATGTTTAAGAAGATGAGTCAATGGGAACAAGTAGCAAATTTTGAGTTGTACGTCACTTTGGAGCTGCATGCAGAAGTCGGCGTAGTGGAAATTGTACAAACAACTACATCTCTACAGTTTGTAGCCTAGATGGCTAATGCACCATACTGGGGGAGCTATACACCCCCTTTTCAAGAGACACCAACAACAGTTGAGAGCGAACCTGACAATAGATATGAAGATCAATTTTGTACATATCAAGGTGAATCCTCTACATTTCTAGTAGTTGAAGATGAAAATGAACACTGTGTTGGGGAAGGTCTTGACGATAGAGATGAGTACGAAGAGAGGATTGAGCGAGGCGACTTTGACAGGGTGTTGATGACCATGAAATTACTCTCAATCCTCATGTTGATGATATGGATGAATGTCATGAAGATGATGTGACTGCTACTGTTAGAGTTCAGCATGTTACAAACGCAACCCCTGTTTATGAACCTCCTGCCTCATCATTTTATGAAAATACTTAGGAAAATGTGGTTGATCCTGAAGTTGGTGAGCAAGCATTTGCTTATTCTTCGAATGCGGACATGAATTTTTGTACGGGGTTGATTTTTGCGAAGAAAGAAGCGGTGAAACGTGCATTAACAATTTATGCCGCAAAGCATAACAGAAATTTTATGACTAATAGGTCGACCAAAAGTAGACTGTATGTGAAATGCATGGATGGGTCATGTAAGTGGTACGTTGGGGCAGTCATGAAGCCTAAATAGGGAATATGGAGGGTTACATCTTATGGGGGTCCTCACAGTTGTATGACCCTCCACATGGCTCTTGATAGTAGAATGATAGATTGTAATTTTTTTGCAGCAGAATTTATTCTAACGTTCCAAAAAAATCACATGGCAACAATTGATCACCATAGAGATTACATCAAAGGGAAGTATTATGAACATAAGCTTTCTTACTATAAGATATGGGATGCGAAACAAAAGGCTATTGCAAAGATATTCGGCGATTGGAAAGAGTCTTACAAAAGGTTGAAAAAGTTGTTGTTGGCATACTTGGATCAAGAAGCTAGCACCCGGTACTGGTATCTCACTGAACTGAGGGAGGAAGGTGTTACAATATTGCGCTATGTATTTTAGGCTTTCGCTCCGTGCATTGAAGGATTCAGACATTGTAAGCCAGTGATTAGTATTGATGGGACCCATTTGTATAGTAAATATTGAGGGGTGTTGATGATTGTAATGGCCACTGATGCCAACAACAAGATTTTGCCTCTCGCCTTTGCTGTTGTGGACAAAGAGTCAGGCTTAGTTAGAGGTGGTTTTTAGAGCCAGTCAGGATTGCACTGGGGGATGTGATAGCAAATAAGGATATCTGCGTAATTTCTGACCGACATAAAGGTATTCGAAACGCAATTGCAAACTAGCCTAGAGATGATGATGGACGAGTACGAGTATATCACAGATATTGCCTTCAACATGTTGCTAGCAACTTCAACACGCATTTTCAGGACGCTACTTTAAAGTCATTGGCCTTGAAAGCGGGGTATGCTACTCAGGAAGCTAAATTTGAGTTGTACATGCAACCTATCAAGGAAGCCAAGATCGAGGCCCTTAGGAAGAAATCAGCCACCGAACAACAAGTAAGTGAACTCGACTCATCCATCATGCCATACACATATCTAATGAAAGAGGATATAGACAAGTGGACCTAGCTACATGATGGTGGATACTGTTATGGGGCTATGACAATTAATGTCTCGGAGTGCTTCAATGGAGTACTCAAAGGTGCCCGTGGCCTGCCCATTGTTGCAATGGTTAAATTCACTTGGAGCAAACTTGTCGCGTATTTCCATGATCGACACAAAAAAATTACTCATAATCTCTTGGAGGGCAAGGTGTGAAGTAAATATGCCTTAGAAATCTATGGTGCAAATCTGGAAAAATCTAAAATATACCAAGTAAGGCCGTTTAATAATGTCCATGGTATAAATCAAGTAATGACTGCGTACAACATCCATAGCTTTGGAGGGGGACAACATAGTCATAAAATAAACATATTGGCCAGAACATTTGGTTATGGAAAGTGGCAAAATTGAAAAATCCCTTGTTCATATGCAATTACAGTTCTTCACTACTTGGGGCAAGATGCAAGTGCATATATTGACCCATGTTATAGTTTGGAGAACGCCATTCGCACCTACTCACACCAATTTGTGGTGCCAAAGTCAGACTTGTTGCAGGCCAAAGGTCAACTTGTGAAGTCTAGGATACAGAATGAAATGGATGGGGTCCGGCGAAAACCAGGAAGCCGAAGGCCAGATTCTGACTTGAGGGAGATTCAACAAAAGCAGAGTTGTGGACTGTGTCATCAACATGGGCATAACCGTAGAAGATGTCTGCTTTCCCATGGGGCTTCGACAAGCAGTAATGACCTAAACTAGGTAAGTGATACTTTTATATAAAATGTCATGATTGTATCAATTAGCCAAGTTGCGTAGATTAGTACCAATTTCTATTGTGTTCTCTTAAAATTTGGATAGTATCGAAGAGAGGTAAAATATTTTTACTTGTGACTTGTAGGCGCAAAAGCTTGCTGATCTCAAGTTGGAGCAAATGGACCAAGTGAGTTTTAGTAATTTCTTAACCTCCTTTCACACTATTAATGGATAATTACTACAAGATATACATTGTCTATAGGTGTATTAAAGTTATTGGAAACTTACAACGTGTTTTTGGGTGGTAGTTTCTGAAAAATGGATTGCTTGGGATTGTTTTTCTCTTTACATTTTTTGATGTAATGTTCTTGTCTGTGTTCTTTATTTGGAGTAGACAGATAGGTTTCAATACCTAATACCCTTTTTGGTTACAAAGGAGACATTTCTACTTTTTTTCCCTCCTCTCTGAAGTAGCTTTCAGAGCATAGAGAAGAGTGGTTTAACAGAAGACGAGTGACATTACACACAAATAAAATTGATGTTGTTGTGTTAATAAAACCAAAGTATAATAAAAATCAATTTCCAAAGAAAACTTACCTTGCTGTATTGCTTAATTTTTTTTAATAATAAGAAACAAAGCTAGGTTTTTGTTTGTAAGATTCGAGGTTATAAACTCAAAAAGGTGATATATGGGTGCCCATATTCCTTGAAGGTTGGCGACTTTGAAGGGTAAAGGCTTTTGGAATTTATATTCAACTTTCAAGGGCAAGAAATTGTGTTGATTTTTTTGGGGGGTTTGTTTTCAACTTTATTACTATATCATTAATCCTATTGGAAATTGCAATGAGGAATAGATTGTATCTCAAATTTTAGCCTATTTGAAACCCTTTATGCAGTTAGGTAGCTTGTTTTAATGAATGATATGCAAAATAATTGATTTGGTGCGTGTAATTTCTTTTGTTTAGGTATTGACAGGGAAGCTGGATGCCTCAAAGTTGGAAGATTCTAACATTTTAAGCTGAGAGAGAGTGTGAGCTGAAGGACAACTTGTGGTACATTATATTTTAGAATGTTAATATGATGCCCCCTTTATCATTTAATGATTTTCTCGATATAGAAGTGGTCTAATATGCATCTCTGCGGGTTACCGTCTATAAAATATGGTGATTGTGATCTTACACAACATACATAGATTTGCCAATGTACTTGCAACTGCCTTAGAGGAATGTTCTCTAATTTTGGATTATGGTGCTCCTTTCTCTGGGGTATGACTGTATGGGGATTTGGGGTTGTGCTTAAGTGGGTAAGATCATGGAATACTTACAAGTTACAGGACAATTCGTTTGAAAAACTTTTGGTTCTCTAGAATCTAGAATTTTTAAGTCCCTAAATCATCAGAAACCTTTTAAAAAAAATTGTTTTGCAAGTGTTTACTTTTTTTTTTGAAAACCTTAACCAGAACTTCGTATTGCCAATACACACACAAAAAAAAAAAAACCCTCAGGAACTCAATTGATTATGAAAAACAAAAACCTTATAAGAATTATATATATATGTGTGCACGTGTGTAAATTTGCATGGTTTTGTACGTGTGGGCAAGTGAGAGAGCGCATGGGAAGTACAATTCAAAATAGTAAGCCTAGCAACATCATAACTAAAACATTATTAATGCGACTGCAACATGCATAGCAATTTCAAAGACAACTTGGAAAATACTACAGACTAAATGATAATGAAATTTCAAGGGGGAGACCATTTTGTGGGTCCTTAAATCATGCTTTTTAAAACAACCCACCACCATTGCACATTGGAAATTGCTGAGCTTTCAAAGATACTTGATATAGGCTATAGTTCAAGAGAGATACAACCCCCCTTTTTTCTCACTTTTTCCCCCTTGAAACCAATTTATATTTTTCTTTTAAAACCATAATTCCCACAGTAGTAAAGACCCCATAATTTCTGCTAATAAGATGTATATGCAGGGTTCATGGTAAGCCAGCAAAGGAAGACAAGGCATGAATCTAGAATCCAGAATAGGCAACACAACTATCATATTCATTCATTTCATTGAAACTGTATTACAACTCAAGTGTCTCAATCTAGTCATAATTTACAGCCAGCCGCATAATGAACACCCTGGACTGAAAAAATTAAATAATAAAAAAAAAATCTGCAATGTGTTTGCGTTAAGAACAAATACTGAAGCTTTTTTCATCCACGCTACATTACACTCCACCATAAAGATCGGAGTTTTTTCTCTCGGGAAGCAAGCATAGAAGAAACTGTGGAGCACCAGGAAGTTTTGATAGTAAATGATCCTCAAACATCTTCTCCACTCTAGCCATGGGTGAAGCGCGTCTATTCCATAGATTTTCTTGAAACACATCGAATGGAACATCTATTTGCTACAAGAACATAAGAAAGATAACTATCAGTTATCAGACAAGGCATTATAGCATTCATATCAGGAACATATGCTTACAATTCCTTTCAGATTTCCCCATTTAATTAGATCCCATACAAGACTTTGTGTATCACAAAACGCTGAGAAGTTCACTACAGCCCAGCATTCAATCTTTGTTGGCTGCACTACTTTCTACATGGAATGTTGAAAATACCATAAGAACCACTGAATCAAAATCATAAATAGTAAGAAAAAAAGGAAATACCTTATTGTTGAAATTCCATCGACCATTCCTAGGAAAGAAATCCTCTCCATTGCCCACCTTCATCCTCTCTTACGGTTTTTGCCTTGATTTTTCCACTAGTGAAGCTCTTTGAAAAGTGGAAAAAAACAAAGGAGCAATAGAAACCACATTAAATAAGAACTCATATTTGTAGCACTAAGTCAAACAACTATAATAATTTATTCACCTCAAGAGGGAAGATAGTGATTAGGAGAATTACAGAGACAAAAAACAATACCACTTAGGTAAGAATATAATTCTATCATCACATAATTCAAATAAACAACAGACCCAACCAAAGCATACATGCATAATATGAATTCTGCACGTGGGGTAATTTTGACAAATTTATTTTTTCTTCAATTTTTTTATAACTAATAATATTTTATTGAAAGAGCAGATTACTTCATGGTCTTGATGATGAACACAGTATATTAAAAAATTACAATTGACAAATTTAATTTAGATAGGTATCATGTTGTTCTTCATCTTCTCAGTAACAATAGCACTGGGTCAACTTAGCATGAAATTTTCTACATGAGCCCTTTATTCAATAATCCCCATGCCTTTCTAATACGATTGACCATAATGCTATGCTTTTTCCTAGATTCTTTTAATTGTAGTTTTTTTAAAGCTTCCTTCTAGGATAAACTTTGACATTTCCCAGTTTCTTTTCAGGAGATTGTTCTTATAGCCAACAAATAGGGAGCTGGGAGGACTATAGGTCCTAAGGCAAATGACACATACCCATTTGTCACATATTCATGCAATTGTGGTTTATGGCTTGGCTTTGGGGTGAATGGGTGAAAATGGTTTAGCGGTGGCCAGATTTGGATGTGGGAAAGCCATGGATGGGCTGTGGAAATGTGGTTTTAATAGCGATGGATTTTGGGAGAGGAATGATGGTTTAAAATTCAGGGTTCAAATTTCAAAATGTAAATTGCCCATAAAATGTCTATCTAAATTATAAGACAGTATAACCAAAATTGCTGTACCAGCTGATTAGAAGATCATGACAATCAACAAGAGGAAACAAGATTGATATCAGATTGTTCATTCTCATAAATAACAATGATGAAATTTTGATATAAGAGAATCTAGAAGAGTAAAGTATGATTTCTAAGATCAGAAAGTCATTCATTATAATCATGTTTGTTACTAAGATATTGCCTAGTAGACTAGTAGACAGCAGATATTGCCTATTCTGGAACGAGGTGTTTGTTACTAAGATAACCATGACTTGTTATCATTGCTACCACACAGCAGAAGCTCATAACCACTACTTCATCACCATTGTGTCAAAAATGCCAATGTACCGCCATAAAAATTTCCATGTCCCTCTCCTTTCTAGTCTCCTGGTTTTTGGAACACTTTATTTTAAAGATATAATTTCAACCAACCTGACATAAAAGCAGTTTGCAATTCAACATTTGAACTATATAAAGCATGAGATCAAAGAACAAATAATCCATAAGAAATACTTTTGTTGGAGTACAATTTTTAAGAAATCTCTAACTATGCCTGATTTTTTGATAATACGAATTAGAAGAATAGATAAAAGGCACACACTTCCACCTCGAGAAATGCCACTGCTGTTTGGTCTCCTTTCCTCAATGTAGACTTGCCTTCCAGCCAACTGTATCGGAGATTCCTACAAAGATAAACAAATTTAGGCCCAGCTAACAGTATTTTATAGAATTGACATTTAAAATATAATTCATTGCAAAATTTTTAAAACACAAATCATTGCAAAATTTCAGTAGATTATTGAAGATAAAAAAATTACAACACATAAGACAGGCTGGTTCTTTCAGGCACCATAGAATATAAAGAAAAATGGAATAAAATATTACAACTTTCAGGGAATAATAATCAAAATCCCAATTTACTGTTCTATTCACATTGCATGGCAATAATAGTAATAACAAATTCTGTAAGTATTAAAAACATAGTTTATTTAGTTTTTCGTAAGCTTCAATAGATAAGATGCCTGATATGCATCCATTTGATGTATTACTTCCAGTTAAATATGAAACAGTAAAATGAGACAAACTGGTAACTTTCTTCACAAATCTTTCAATAACTTTAGCTGTAACAATTCTATCAACAAAGATAAGGCATGGTACATGGTTAGCTCATCTGCAACAACAAAACATAAGGGTAAATTGACTTTATAATGTTTTGAATACTACTAGAGTGGTAAGGTTGTTCTATTACTTCTTATCCCCCCTCACCTCATCCGCCACCCCTTCCCCCCCCCCCCCCCCAAAAAAAAGTTATATTACCCAAATGATAGGAAAATTTGAAGCAGTTCATACAATTTTGGAGATATGTAGCCAAAATGAACATAAAGCCTTAGTATGGTCAAGTCCAACATCCAAAAAATTTTCATTGCCTGAGAAGTAAAAAAAGAAATAACATTTGTAATTAACACTTCTGTGCAAAACTAAATCAAATGGCTATAGAAGCTGCTAATACCACTGGGTTAAATAATCCCCCCCCCCCCACCCAAAAAAAAGACATGGAAAAAAATAAATACAAAAATGCAACATTTCTCCTACTAAACAATCTAGAACAGCCACAAGTTGATGATATTAGGTTGAAAAAGGAACAAGAAAATTACTCCAAGTTTATAAACAACTTTATTTTTTCAACCAGAATTTATGAAAATATCTACGTTACATGACAACAAGGAAATACATGCCACATAGTTCACCAAATAAACTATGCTTCCCCAGCTAGCAATATAAATCTTAGGGCAACTTTAAAACTGAAACGTAATTGAACACCAAAAAAGTAATTGAACACCATTTGTAGGCAGATGAGGTGCTGACCTAATGGGGTGCTGACACGAATGCATTTGACGCTTATGCTGTCTTGTATAGTGTTTGGTAGGTGGGGGAGGGGGTACTGCATCTCCTTGGTCAGGCTTCTCGTTGCTGCAAAGACAAAGTTACAAAGAAACAATAGATTAAATGAATTCTATTACCAACCATAACAGTAGTCATGAAAGTATTCAAAGCTAGTAAATGACCAATCATACCGTGGGGCCAGCCTTGTGTCCTGCTTTGTGACCACCTGTCCCACAAGGAGGTGCTTTTCTTATGCGTTTAGGCCGACCTTGTGGGGGTGAGTGTAACCTAACTCCTTGCTCATTCTCGACATGCACAACTGGTTGTTTTGCTTGACTCCCAACAACTGAAGATCCTACAATTGCGAGGGAGGATGGTGTAGCGGATGAAATGTGAGTGAGGCTCGTAGTCATAGGAGTTGTATGCAGTCCAGGAGTGGGCATGAATGATATGGACTCATTATGGGGTGGTACATGGTCTATATGACCAACGCTGTACGAGGGAGATTGAGCGTGCATGACAAAAGGGGTCTCACTGAAATCTAAGCCGAGATCAAAGGATGGCAGAGGACGTGAAAGATGAGCGGGGTTAGAAAAAGTACGTGGGGTGGGTGAAAGGATCTCAGGGTGAGAAGATGCATGAGCAATGGGTTGAGGGATCTCTAGGTTAGGAACTACATGAGCAGTACGTGGAGGGATCTTTGGGGAAGGAGATGCATGTGGGGGTGTAGGGAACTCTGGGGAAGGAGATGCATGTGAGGGTGGAGGGAACTCTAGGGCAGGAGATGCATGTGGGGGTGGAGGGGGATTTGGCCTACTGGCTGGTTGATGGGGTGCAACACGCTGGGGATCTGGCCTATTTACAACCTAATGGGGTGCACCACGCTGACCATGGCTATGGCTGGCAGGAGTTGAGCTTGTGCTTGGTCGTCCAGTATCTTCTAGCGCTTCTGGATTTGCCCCATTGGTATCTTCCAAGGGAAGTTGGGTAGTTATACGGCGAAGGCGTTCCACTGCCTTAAGTACAGTTGTAATATGCTTGTACTTAGGACTGCCTACTGCATAATGCATCAACATTTGCTTGTGACTTTTTACCTGTAAGAAAAAAATACAATTAGTACATCTAACACAACAATGGTGATACGCAACAAAATTTGAAAAGAAAGGTCGAAGCAATTACCATAATAAGAAGTGCAGCGGTAGTGTGGTCGATGAACCTCCAAGTCACCCTATTGTACCAATCAAAGTATGGATGATCAGGTGACATATCACCCTCTAGTCGTGCTCTCGTAGATAGTAATTATGCTCGACTATTCCATACTTGGATATGGCCAGCATGTTTATTCCTCTAATTCACGTTGGTTTTCCCCCTCAGGTCTATGGCATGAAGGGCGTCGTCAGTATCAACATATGGGGGGGGTTTCTTGTACCATTCCCAAACTAACGAACAACACGGTTCGATGTATGTTTCTCTACTAGCCAAAAACATACAAGCGGCACCCTTGCCGTCCACACGTCCCTGCCTGCGACACAGAATGCAGGCAGGTGGCCTAATTCAGCTTCATATGGTTGCCACACCACCTAAAATAGCCAAATAAAAGGGCAGTACATTATGCAATGTTCCATTATTTTCAACTATGCGCTATTTTACAGTTATAATAATATACAATAGACATAAATAGTAGAAGAAACACAATTTGGGTACCTGGTTGGGATGCATAGAATCTAGAAGCTGAAAATACCGGACCAGACAGATTTCGGGGGGGCTACTTTTCAAGGTATCGACCCATACGGTCCTACAATTGAAAATTTAACATTACATACCACTAACTTTATACTAATAAATGATTATCTAAGCACATGATTAGTGGTGGAACTATAAATTAATAACACCTGTATACATCAATCATAACATATAACCTCAGTGGTTGTAAAACGATATATACAAATAAATAAATAAAATCCTTTTAACATCTATAAATTTGAGAAATATCAAGGTATGAAATTTTATTTTCTATGTCCAATAATGTGTCATGTTGTTTAAAATTATGGATTTATTTCCAATAGAGCGAATCGATGAGGGAAGAGACTTACTTAATGGACAATGGAGAAGGTGAAAATGGTGGGCCATATGCATCATTTGGTGGGAGGTCCATCCTTGGGCACAAAAAAGGGAATCTGAACCATGCCCAATATTGAACCAGTATCAATGCCCCACCAATTTGACTGGCACCTTTGTCGGTTGTCCTGCATAACTCTCTGTATAACCATGCAAGGCAAGCGCTTCCCCAACTGTACTGAGGTGGATTGCGAAGGTCCCTCAACATCTGTAACATATCGTATGCACCCTATCGCCAGACTTGTTGGCAAAAATTGTGCCCCCCAAGAGTGCTAGAATATAACACCGTGCATACTTGATGCACAACCACCTCTACTACATCATCGGGCAACCCTTGATCAACTTTTTGAAGTAGCCTCTTAATTAGGATCCTTTGTCCACTAAGCATCACACGATCAGTAGCAATTCCAAGCATATTCTGACATTCATCAGCCCATGTCAAGGCAGTTGTTCCAATAGTTGCCTCACCATCAATTGGAATCCCCAAAAGAACCTTAACATCCTGTAAGGCGATCGTTGTCTCACCATGTGGCAGGTGGAAGGTGTGGGTTTCAGGCCGCCATCGCTCAATGAAGGCCGTTATCAAGTTAGGATCAAGCTCTCTAGGTGGAGTTCTATGCAGCCCCTTTAATCCAACTCTCTTGACAATGTCGAGGACGCGATCATCCACCACTATCGGGCATTGTTTTCGGAATTCATCATTACGACCATGGCATTTCAGTGCCCCCAGATCCTGCACATGATAGAACCATGGTGATGAGATGCAATATGCCAGAACCTTTGTATATATAATTATAGCTATTGATCCCAAAAAACAAAAATAAAGTGGTTGTCAAGGGAAATTAAAATATCATCCAAAAAAAAAAAAGCAACAACGGGAGAAAAATAAAAGGATGCAATGCACTTGATACATTTGTTTTTAGCCGTTTATCTTGCTACTTATGCCGTGCATGCTAGTGTAAACATTGTCATAATAGCAATCCAACCTATTACACACCATGTTTACAACGAATACATACATCAAAATTTGATTCTCTTTGGCTCTCACAATTGAATTTGTTTATCTTAGTCCAATGCTAAAAGACTAAAACAGTCAAACCTCTCTAAATCTTATCAATGGTAATGTCTTTAATTATCTAAGTGTAACCTTTATGTAAGGGTGTGCAACGGTCAACCAATTTAACTCAACCCAACTAATGGGCATAACTATGCATCCAAAGCTAGTAATACCATTGACAAACTTAGAATTTTAAAAATGGAAAAAAAAATCAACATAATGTAAAAAGATAAGAAAAGAATATAGAAATTTAGTAAGTGGTCGGTTTTAATTTTACCTCGCCTTCCCAAACAACACACGATTGATGGTCTTTTAGAAACCTTAACACTGAACCCTCCATAGGACTAGGTTCGAACTCATTAGGGATCTCAGCAGCAACGACAGCCATATTGCACGAAATTTAAGGAGTCAAGAGTAATATAAACTTGAGTTCCATGTGAACTCGACTCTTTAACACTCAATTTCCCTAAAACAAAAACAGAACCAAAAGGAGAAAATTGGCATAAGACACCCATTTTCAAACATATTCATTAGTTAACATCATTTTCAAACTAATTAGCAAACTAACAGTTCGAGTTTCTTAGACTCGATTTCACTGTAGCAACTATCAAAACAATAACATGAAGCATGGGACTTCATCTAAGTTTTGTGTCCGAACTCAGTTTTCTTTATTTATTTTCATTGGTGCTGTTTTTCTTTATTCACACGTTTGATTGCATCTATGTTTTAGTAAATATATTTGTATAATAATTTGCTATTATCTAGGACAGCAAAAACCCACATAATTTGATTATGAAATTATATTTATTTTTTAGAAAAGTAGTAGAATTAAAGTTTTAAATTCCAATAAACTTTAGCTCAAATGGGACCTCCACCCCTTGTAAGCCATGTAAAGTGTGTATAAATTACCAATCAAATAAGCCACAGTCTCTTCATCCCTTTGGACAAGTAGGACCATCCAATAATAAACATTTTACACTTCACCAATTCTCAATATTCAGAATACAACTCAAAGCTGCAGTCTAAACAAAGAAAGAAACTTTACTAGGGTTTCTCATACATCTCTAATGATTTTTCCATAATAATATGTTTGGACCTTAAACGTAAGAGTCCTACTTGGTTCCTATGTGTTACACCGTCTCAACACCATACCCTTGTACAGCATGTAAAATAAAAAAGAGTGTTAATTGATTCAACCCCCTAGCACACCAACCAAGCAAGTCTAAAGTTGCAGCAAACAATCCCATGCAAGAGCCACAATGCTCTCTTATAAGAAGAAATAGGATTTAAATCAAGGAAACTATTGCATCTCACCTCACCACACCACAACACACCACACACCACACATCCACACCTTCCCCCCCCCCCCCCCAACCCAAAAAAGGCAGTAGTTTAGCCCCATCTCCAGCCTTAAAAAGTCATT
This sequence comes from Castanea mollissima, assembly GCA_014183005.1. Lineage (NCBI taxonomy): Eukaryota > Viridiplantae > Streptophyta > Magnoliopsida > Fagales > Fagaceae > Castanea > Castanea mollissima. The sequence goes on from JACAVU010000005.1 coordinate 42,832,679, forward strand.
GGAAACTCCCACTTGTTCCTATTCCTTTAGTTCATCGTCTAGGAGTCCACCTCCCTTACTTTTTTTTCTTTTTTTTTTTCTATACTTCAAACTTACCACCCTTCTCCCTAAACTACCCCTCTCCATGGCAATCCACTAACACCATTTACCTAACAAAGCCCGAAAGAAACCATGTAAACTCCTAGCAGCCAAACATCCTCGTAAGTTATAAATTTATGCAATCTAGATTAATCCAAACTTATTTTCATTCAATTTAACTATAAGAAATTGTCATTATGATGAATCATAGTCTAGTCTTTTTTCTTTTCTTTTTTGAGAAACCATAGTCTAATAATTATAGCTATAAAATGTATTATTTTTTAATGATGTTATTAATGGATAATGATAAGTGTGAATTACCAGATTTTTCTAGTCCTATTTTTTAATATTCCAAACAAATGCATCATAAAGATTGGAATTCAACAGGAACTAGAGAAGGAATGTAAGGCATGCTAGCTTTTTCAGTCTCAAGATGGGTTTCCCCTAGTTACATATAACACTTTCATTTCTCCCTTGATACTTTTCTCCATTTGTTCCCACTGTTTTTCTTAATAATCTAAATTAACTCTCAATAGCAAGGCCCAATATGGAAAGGATTACCTCCAATAGAATCCTCCAATCCCCTCCTATTTTTAGCCTGATGTGTGACACATGGTATTATTTGATTTTTGAATGCCACATGTCTTAGATTTAAATAAAAATTGGAGGAATCGGAAGGGATCTTATCCCGGCCCATTATGCTCTAAACGAATAAAGGAGGTAAATGCATTTGGACATCACAACATCACAAAAAGAAAACAAGAAAGGCAAGTATTGAACAATAGATCACATCAAACAACACTATTCAGCTTCATAGCTCTAGACATACATAAAATACAACTTCACAGGAATAAGCAAGGAAGATTCGTTGTGTTCCTCCTATAATGAAAAAGACAAACACAAAATTATAATGTATCCTTTTTTGTTTTTCCTCTCTACTTTCCCAATGCCAGAAAATTCCATGGCCGACCATTCACATTACTTCTTCTCCCTTGTAGGACAAAAACTTTACGTTATCATTCCTAGAAATATAGGACAAAGGGACAAACTACCCACTAAGTTTTTTTCTCACTAAAGAATGATAAAGGCTGAATTTTTCTCCAAAACCCATTTCCTAAAGTGTCTAGTAAACATGAATATAGCCATTCCTTTTGTTGACCAACTGGAGACGGTAAAGGTAATTACCCAGGGAACTTGTAATGACAAGCTTTAAAAGGAAGCTATATGTACAAAACCAAACAAAAAAAGAAAAAGAAAAGCAAGGAACTTAGATAGAATCAATTACCTGAGAGTGAGAGAGAGATGGTGAATGACCAAACAAGGCTCGAAAAGATGCTGGGCTCGCAGAGATGGTGGGTCAGAGTCTGATGAGGAGAGGAGCCAACGACGACAGAATGAGCCTCCGATGAGGCCGAGCCGCCGATGAGTTGAGAGGAGAATGACAGAGAGAGAGAGAAAGAGTCTCGTGCTTGAGTGGGTTTGAGTGTCTGGGTGTTTGAGAGTAAGAGTGAAAGACTGTGAGAGAGACGGTGTGAGACTGAGTGAGTGTTTGAATTTTTGTGATTTTGAGAGTGAGAGATGAGTGTGATCTGTGGTTTTGAGTGTGCGAGATGTTTGAGAGTGTTTTGGTGAGAGTGGTCTGGGTGTTTGGGACACGTGGACGGCTAAACAGAAATCAAGTCCAATAGACTTGATTTCCTTTATAGTCACGTGACTTGAGTGTGAAATGCTGACGTGGGCCGGACTGAGAAATCGAGTCCAGTAGACTTGATTTCCTTTATAGTCACGTGACCTGAGTGTGAAATGCTGACATGGGCCGGACTGAGAATCGAGTCCAAAGGACTCGATTTGTATGACCCAAAACCAAGTTCAATAAACTCGATTTCTATGTCTACGTGGACTCTTTCATCCACCTCAGCTGATGGCGCAAAAGGAAAACCGAGTGCAATATACTCGATTTGTTAGAAACCAAATTTTTTTGAAACGTTGGCTAACTAATAATATTATTTAGATTTTATAGTTATTAAAAAAAAAATGCTGCTATTGATGTTAGCTTGGATTATAAAACATACGACATATTAGTTCAACCAGAATATTTGGAGGTATTAAAATAGTTTTTTATTATAATTTTCATGACATTAGCTCCGCTAAGTTTTTCATTACACTGTTATTATGTATATAATTTTAAAAATCACTACTGGATATTACATATATAATATCAATTCATAATCACAAATCGTGAAATTCTACTTAATACAATATAAAAAAATTTTGGTCTAATAGTATCTCCTAAATTGAATGGGGATAGGTGCATGGGATCGTTTAGCTCAATTACAATATGTTATGTTCAAGATCCTAGCATACAAAATATCTGAATGGAAATAGTATAAAAAAATATGCTCATTAGTTCAGAGAAAAAATAACAGTAAAAATCTAAACAATTTAATTTGTATGGAACGCTAACAAAAACAAAATTCAATTTTGAATATATATATATATATATATATATATATATATATATAAGATTAGATTTTTTATGGTTTATTTATATTGAACTCCTCATTTTCTACATTGAATTAAACTCAATTGGTACAAAAATTAAAAAAACTTACTTAGATGAGACACGTGGTGTAAAATTAAATAATTTGGCACAAAAATTTAAAAACTTAGATTAGATGGGATACGTGTGGCACAAAACAAGACTCTAATTAAATTTCAATTTGAAATCTAATTAAATTTTCTCTCTACTTTACCTATTAATATATATATATATATATATAAGGCACATAAGTCCATAAAAAAATATAATAAATAAGGCACATAACTCATCAAATAGGTCCTATAACAAAAAATACACTTGAATTTTCTGGTTTATAGAACTTTTCTCTAAAAGTAAACTTTTTCCTAAATGTTTAATTCAAAATTTTTTTTTTTCATTACTATCCATTCTATTCAAAATTTCAATTATAAGGAACTACTTAGCCCATATTTAAAGACCTTATTTCATTTAAATTTTAATATATAAGTAAAAAAATTATTAGGTAAATGTGAAAGAGTTTCTATTCTCAAAAGTTTACCTAAGTTATGAATTTAAAAGTTTATTTTTAAGAACACTGATATTAATATAAAAGCAAAAAGTGATGGGTCCCACATATCATCAACTAGTTTGGCAAATTGTTTTTAGAAAGTTGCTTTCAATTTTATTGTGCAAAACAGTTTCAAAAAACACTTGTCTTTTTGTTTTTTATTTTTGCTCTAAAAATTATTGTTAGTATATCAATATGCTTTCCTCATTTTTGTTCAATCATCTCTCTTTCTAAAATATGGGTTTTTCGCCCTCTACGCTCAATTGGGTTTGTTTTGGATATTTTGGTTGATTTGTTGTTTTGGCTGATTTGGTGTTGTGGTCATGGATGAGGATGGATTGTGGGTTGGGGATGGGTGGAAAGAATAAAAATATTGCCTAAATATATTTATATTTATATTTGTAAAATTGTATGCTTAAACTATGATATTTAATTTCTATATAAAATAAGAATAAATTGTATCCTACTTTTTACTTTTAATTTATAAAATTAACACTGATTTGTTTTTTATTAAGTCATCAAATTAACTTTAATTAACATTGTGAGAGAAGACTTCGCCACTGGAATTTGTTCGCAGTCTTCTGACAATGTCACTCTGTCTGAAATTTGTAGCGTCTGCACTAGAGCCATGGGAGTTTGTAGTTATCACTCGTCTTCGAATGACATAACTTGTTATTGCGCAAACCATTCTCATACATGTCTGTCCCCACCATCTGCTCAGCCTTTGAACTTGCGAGTGCCTCCCCTGGTTGCTCACGCCCCACGAGTGCTGCATCCTTTTGCTGAGGGACCCCATGTGTTTGCGGCGACGCCAGGTATGAATGTATTCCTAATAGAGTGACTAAATTATGTATTGTCTGTACGTAAACCTACTAACGTGAAGTACACATTTAGTCATAAAATTTCGAGGCACTTATTAGCCCGGACGAATCTGATTTTCAATTTAAAGGGTTCCCCCTTAAGATAATTTGAAGGAACTAAGGTATAAATTATTATATTATAGATAAAATTGAGATGTCATGTTCCATATGCATTTAATTTTAAGGGAGAGGTGCCAAGAGATGTGTAGTTTAAGTGGTACTTTTTGGTGTTTTCAACGAGATGCGTAGAGTTTTAAATCCCCCTCCTCCGTTATCTTCCAACCTAGCTTAGGTAATTAGAGATCCAATCCATTCAGAAGCTACCAAATTATTAAAAAATTAAATTGATAAATTTTTTCTTTCAAGTGGGCCACCACAAGCTAATTTTCCATAAAAATATCAAAATCTTAAAATGGATGGGTATATGCCATAAAAATTAAAATAGACCAATAGTAGAACTGAACTGACTTTATTATTTTCAACCACACCTAGAGATTTTATCAAGTGCTATATCCCTTGGGGCCAAATAAGCTTATCCTTTATACGTTGTCTTGATAGTGGGATGCTAACAATCTCCATAGCTACTTCATAGTCATACAATTTTTTGACAAGGTCTGCATTCCATTTGGCAGTCCTCTGATCAGTAAGGTCAGCCACATCTAGCAGAGTTTAAATAATTCCAAGCCATCCCTTCCTTCATATCAAACTAAAAGGGGCTATGATCAGATCTTATAGACCTATCACGTACTCCACAAACCATTTGGCTTCTGTTAGAATTATATTTCTGCAAGAAAGAATACCTCTCCATCCCTAAGAATCAGAAGCCTTAGACATGAATGTAGATATAGATTGTTACAATATTTAGCCCTCGAGACTTGAGACATTAGTTCATTTGGATTATTCGCTATGCTCCAAAACTATTTAGCAAGCATGTAGCATGGCCTTATTCATAAGACTCATGCTGCTGCAAGTGCAACCCATACCACCATCCCATTTTGAAGCACAGAGTAATTTTCCTTTCACTCTCATCATGACCCCAGAAAGAAACAAAAAAACATATATTCCTATCCACTATTTTCCAGCCCTGGAGCTTAGGAGAAATTTTATCAACAATACGTCTAAATGATATTGACTTCTTCTCTGGAAAATTCAAGCTAAACTTCAAATACATAGAGGGTATCACTACCTCTTTAACCCTGAAGTGCTCCAATACAATATCTTCAACCGAGTCAGGATTGATGCAAATCAAGGAGCTGGTCATGCTGATCATATATGTGGAAATGGAGTTGAATTTGCACATGACCCTTTGTCACTTCCTAGTGGCCCAATTACAAGACTTAGAGCCAAAGGTTTCAAGGAAGCACTAAATTGGCTAGTCCAAGAGAATTGAGCTGATTCTGAAAAGACCAAGATGGACTCAGATAATAATCAAGGCTTAGTCCATGTCATCAAAGCAATTGAAGAGGCTAATTAGCATGTAAATTCGCACTCAGCATAGTCTGACCATTAAAGGGTGTTAAAATACATTAAATCTAGTCATTTAGCTATGTTTGATTGCCTTTAAAAGTCCAAGAATCCAAAAAACGTGGGAACTTGTTTAGGTTAATTTTTGTGCTGTTTTTAAAGTTGTAATTATGACTTTGCCTATTCTTGGAGGGTTGTTCCAGGTATATAGATGGGTAGTACGAATTTTAAAAATCAACTTTTGGTTTTCAAAAAAATTATTCTCCTTGTGAGGTCCTGTGTTCCTCTTGGTTCTTAAAAGAACTCTTGAACTTATCAAGTTAATCTTGTGGCGTTCAAACAACCAAACTTATCACCTTGATTCTTGAGAGTTTCGTAGGAATTCTTGGTGTGTCGTTTTCAATCCATCGTAGTCTTGGTTTTTCATCTGATTAGATGATGGGTCAAGGCTCAACAAATCTTGTCTACACGATCTTGGGGTTCTAAACCATCATTGTTATCGGGTTTCATCACAATTGTTGGTGGAGTTCATATCAAGGACAATTGGAACTAAAAATTTATTCAAATTTGTTTGGATTAGTCACCTGACCTGACAATGAACGAAACTACTGTAAACACTCTTATCACCGTGTTCAAAAATTAAGACACTATCATCTGCCAACAAAAGATGATAAATAGGCTCCAATTCCCTTGCCAAGTTAAATACCCCTGATCTTACAAAAATATTGAGCCTTTAATGAAACAAGAAATAAAACATTTCCATAAAAAATTTAAAGATAAGGTGAAAATGGATCTCCTTGTCTTAAACTAGAACGTAGGAAAAAGGCGGGAGGGTGAGCCATTAAAAATCATCTGAAAAGAGAAAGTAATAATAACTCACTGTTCTACTAGTTTAATCTGATGAGAACTAAATCCCACCATTAACATCACTGAATAAAGGAAATGCCAACTTAAACGGTCATAAGCTTTATTCATATCAATTTTAGAAGAAGCAAGCCACCTGTTACCCCTTTTTGTTTTCCTAATCTTTTCAAACAAATTCATGAGCCAGAAACAAATTATCAGTGATAATCTGCCTTTTACAAAGGCAATTTGAAAAAGGGTAAGAAGTTAGTCTAAGATAGATTTAAGACCCTTCACCATGATCTTAGACATGATTTTGTTAATAATGTTGCAGGGCTAATAGGCATAAAGTCATTGGCTGACTCAGGAACACTGACTTTAAGAACAAGCATTTAATTTTCTTAAGAAATGGTCTTGATTAAGAAAAGAGAGGACAACATTAACAACAGAGGTACCTGTTATACTCCAAAAGCTTTGGCAAAATAGAGTTGGGATGCCATCTGCACCAGGAGCCTTCCAAGGATCCAATTGCTTGACAGCCTCAACCACTTCTTCTGCCATGAAAGGATGAACTAAAAGCTTTCTTAGATCCCTTGACAAAACAAGAAATGATAAGTCTTGTAGCTGGCCAACAATTTCTTGTACTCCCTCAGAATCTGTTTAGGCAAACATCCCTTGAAAATGACTAAATAGTTCATATCTTCCAGCAACTTTCCTTCACTTGATTTATTTCAAGTGATCCTATTGGAGACACTTCTCTTCCTTACTGAAGTTCATAAAAAATTTGTACTCCTATCCCCATAACAAAAAACCAATTACATCGAGCTTTTTGAGCATATCTAATTTGTTCCCTTTCATTAAAATTTCCAAGTGCATTCTATGCCTTCTATCATTCTCAATGTCATCCATTGTCCTTATCCTTTTCTGCAGCCTATTTGACTCCTCCCTCAAAAGATTAATATTCATTTGTACCTTTCCCAGCTCTATTCCAAACAATCAGAGCTTGTACCCCTTATCTCTTCCTTCCAAGCTAATTGGATAATTACCTTGTACTATGTGTGAGTAAGCCACAGCTTCAAACCGGAATGGCATTTTAGCACAAACATGCAGCTATTAGTGTCAACACAAAGAGAAGTATGATCCGAGATTAGTAGTGGGGAAACAGTCACCAAATTTGGAAAAGCTTCTAGACATTCATGATAAATAAAAACCCTATCTAACCTTTCCTAAACACAATCCTCACCCCGCCTTACTGGGTGAATCAACCAAACCTGCTTGCTCAATGCACTCAGCAAACTTCTCCATACCTTGCACATTAGACATCTTCTATGAAAGTTTATCTTTTAAATTAAGAACCTAATTGAAATCTCCAACATATAGCCAATACCCCCTAATTCCATGACATTAGTTGATAATGTTTTCCCACAAATTCATTCATTTTGAATTTTCTAGATCTCCATACACAAAGGTGGCAAAAATCAGTGTTCCTCTTTCTTTCCTTGGATAGGTATAAATAAAATTCTTATTGGCTGAAATTATTACTAGGTCCTAATGATTCTTCCATACCACACAAAAGCCTCTACTTCGATTGACTATTGGAACTTCAAAGAAACTCAAAGCTATACCCATACCTATCAAAATCACATCAAGATGATATCTTTTCTCGTAGCCCAGGATCTAAAGGAAGATTTTCTAAGTTAAAGTCAACACGAATTTGCTTAGAAGATGAAGATGAATCTTGCATAGGAGATGAATCTTGGGTACGTGGTTTCCTTATCAAATATTTGTCCATAATTCTAGCAAAATAATAAACAATAAACTATAAGTTCATTTGAAATATTAATAAAATTATTAATTATTGTTGTTTAGTTGTTTCATTAATTTATTTGTCTTTTATAAACTATAATTTGTTATATTATTGTTTCATTAATTGTAAAATTATTAAGTTTTTTAGTCTAACATAATTTAATTTGTTTGTCTTTTATAATTTATTGATTAATTAAATTATTAATTATTGTTTATTAGTTGTTGCCCCCAATTAATTATTGGTTAATTAAATTATTGTTTATTAGTTGCACTAGCACACACCTCATGTGCATTTACTTCCCCCAATTCAAATATCCCAACCCGGCCCCATGCCCCCATCTACCCCTACTCAACAAACAAGCCCCATGGCCACTAATCACAAGAACCAATCAGATAAATTCATAATCACAATACACTAAAAGATGATTAATTGTATCTCACCAATAGTCACCAACACCAATGGATAAAGCCAAAAACAGGGGCAAATATTAATAAAGTGATAAGGTAAAGCTAAGCAATCAGATAAAGTCTCAAAAAGAGAGAGACTCTCATTTTCTTTCAGTCTTCAGATAAAGAGAGAGAGAGACAGAGAGTCTAAGAAAGAAACCCATACCCATTAACCCGTATATGTAAGAGACTAAAGAGAGAAAAAGATGAAATACCTTGAGGTTGAGGGAGCAGGGAGGCCTGAGGCTAAGCTGAGAAGCGGTGCCGTCGGACAGCACGTCGACGCGTGACCGATCTCTAATCTCTGATGCTCGATGGGCTCTAAAGCTCGAGTTTGAGGCCCGACCACTAATGACTGATGTGCTCTAGAGCTCACGCCATCTGTTGGTTGTTGTCATTGATGGCTGATGAGGTTTTTTTCTTTAGGTTAGGTTTCTAACTTGATGAACTGGACGCGTATATTAGGTTTTGGTTTTTTTTTTTTTTTTTGAAAATTTGTGGGTTTGCTACCATTTGTAATCTGTTGGGTTTGCTACCATTTGTAATCTATTGGGTTTGCATCTGTAATCCGTGGGTTTACTACCATCTGTAATTTTTTCATTTTAATGTTGGGTTTTTTTTCCCTAGTGGGCTTGCTCTATTACAATTTTTTTTTCAAATTTTAGTTTTAAATTTTTTTTGGGACTTTTTTTTTGTGTGAAAGTAGAACAAATGAAAAAAAAAAAAAAAAAAAAAATTATTTGAGGGTGTTTCTAATTTTGCTTGAGGGTGTTCCTAATTTTTTTAAGGGTAAACAAATAAAAAAATTTAATTATTATATATATTTTTTTTTTTTCAAATCAGTGTGTTCTTGGGAACACCCTGGATTGAACGTGGCGCCGCCACTGTCTTGGGTGATCCATTATCTTCCCCTAGCCTCTCTATTCCTTTTCTGTTGATAATCAGCATTGGTTTTGGGTGATTAGATGTCATTGAATTTATATTTGTTTCCATTCCTTTAACTTCTTGCTACATTCTCAATTCCCCCCTTGAATACAACTTAGTTCAAGAACGATATCAAATTTGGTTTCATCGCTAGTTAATACTTGTAAAATCATCCTCAAATCTACCATTGTAATCTATGCAGATGTTTGGCATTTTTCAATGTGGATATTTGATTATTGCAATAAATAAATGTCATATGAATTTAGTTCAAGGTTTAAATGAACAATTCATTACTTAACCTAAGAGACAGAACAAGTGGATCTTAAATTAATCAAAACATAACTTGACCAGTCCAGGAGCTGAATCAATACATGGTAGAAGATGAAGCCTAGTCTAAGATCAGTTGGTTTGCCACCAACTTGCCTCTTATTGTATTGTGATACTTTTACACTTATACTTTCACTTGGGAATCACAGGACTTCTAGTTAAGTATTTGTCTAAGCATACTGAAAAGATGGTCCAATCTTTTTTCTTTTAGGTTATAAGAAGAATTGTGTAATATGTTCATTACTTTTGAACTCGTATATTGTAAATAGATGCTATTTTTCACTAGAGTCATTCTCACTTCCTGAAATCTTAGAATTTTGTACTGTCAATTTGGAAATGGTGGTCTATTTGATGAAAGGGTATATTGATGAGTCACCTCATTTGAGACCCCTTTCTTTTTTTTAATAACTAGTATAGGGTCCACGCGACGCGCAGATATTGTTGTAAGCTACTATATAAAAAGGTTAAGTAGAATATTGAACATAAGTTAAATTAATAGCATTAAGTAGCACCATTTTATTAATTCATAAAAACATTGCAGTTAAATTTTCTATAAGAAGTTCTCAATATATCAGAGACATTCAGTAATCAGTTTTGCATTGCATCAATGCAATTTTTCATTAACATAACATTTATCCTTGGGGCAAGCGAAAGGCTGAGAATGGGGCTGACCTGGAAAATGTTCATGGCTTTCTGGGTTTAAGTCTATGTAGGTCCTGGTTAATAATGCAAGAGAACATGAGAAAATGAGAGACATAGAGAGCAAGAATAGAGAAGTATCGGAGTATGGGGTTTGAAAATAAAGGTTAAAAATTTAATTAAAAAATAAAAGTGTTCAGTACATACTGAACTTTTTTATTCACTTACCTGCATCACCAAGGAGTGTCTATGGATGGAACTATTTTGAAGCAAAACTTCTCTTCTTTTCCATAGCCTATTTCATATTGCTTACCAGCTGCAAACTCCTTCATAAATTTCAACTTAGCCTTTTTTTTTTGCCAAGATTTTGTTGAAGCCTTTGACATAAGGAAAATGAGATGTACTAAAATTCCAATTTCTCAAGAGAAAAATACAATATAAATACAAAACAAAATAATGAAGAGAAAAATGATTTAACTAAAATAAAAGTCAAAAGGAGAAAAGCTCTCATCTTCCTTCTCAATCTAAAGCAACAACACATTTTTTGACACATAGATTTTAGAAATATTAGGCATAGAGCCTCCAAATTGCTAATTTTCCTCGAACACAAATAAAGGGAAATCTTCAATGTTTGTTTTACTAAATATCTAGAAGTAATACAGACTTCTTGATATATTGCAAATGAAGCAACATTTATATCATGTCAACTGGGCAAAGCAAGGTGCATTCATCTCTTGAAATCATTTTTAACAAACAATGTAAGCATAACATACTAAAAATCTAATGAATCTCACTCTAATATAGAACAACATAACATTAAGCAAGTTAGCAAGTAACTAACAATACCTGACCAGATTCTTATATGCATCCATATCAGAGTTCTCCTATAGAACCAAATAGAGCCTATCAATTTGCACAACTATTGGATCTATTTTTACATTATTCACCAATGGCAACTACAAAAGCACCACAAAGTAAAACCAATTTAAAAAAAGAAAAAAAAAGAACCACCATTAAAAATATATGAAGAAAATCAAAATTGTTGTTGTTTTTTTTCTTTCTTTCTAATTGAAGTGTGAAAATTCAAGTGGATCAAACCTTATGCTCTAAGATAGCTAACTCAATTTGATATTCAAATACTATCAATCTTCATGATAATGCACAGTGAACAATGAGAAATGTATTGTAATGGAAGACTATTAATAGGATGAAGGTTTCCATTAATTCTTTACCAACTTCAAGTTTATAAATTGAAGACCAACAAAAGCATAGTATTTCCACAATTACATTAAAAAACACAAAATCAAACACAATATTTATAATCACTCTTCATAACCTATTGCTACCTATACAATGGATTAATTTTTACCTTAAACACTAGTTGAATTAAGAAAACAATGAAAACCCACTGCTTTCCTTTAGGTGAATTGAACCCACTGCTTTCCTAATCACTCATAAGAGTTGATTCTTAGATATGACACATGAAAGGGACTACCATAAAGAGGATTTGTACCAATAGAAAAAAGTTGATGCTAGTGATGTATAGATCATTTCATTCTTGTGTCCTTCTTGACTGTTTTAGAAAACTAAAGGTTCCTTGAAAATTCCAAGGGACAACTAAATGTTAAGAAGAGAATAAAGTGGGGAAGATAGTACTAAATTTAGTAATAGTGAAATGATTTTTTTTTTTTAGACAAACGATTGAAGAAATGAACGATGAATTAACTTGGAAAGTCCAAAATATTGAGAAAAAGAATTGAACATGAGTAATTGGTTATTAATTCTAAGTTAGTGACAGTTTAATGTTAGCCAATTGGATTTGATGGGGGAGATGAAGAGTTAAGAGAATGTGGGAGGAAAGTCAATAAAAAGATTATTGCAAAATAGAAAGACTATTGCAAAGGATGTGCCATTTGGCAGAACCTCATGCACTCCAACATTAGGTCTATGCTTTATATATATATTGATTGATTGATGATTGATAAATTTCATAGAAAATGTGAAAGGGAAAAGAATTAAAAATTAGTTTTAGGTTAGTAAATTTTGTGCTTTACTTGATGTTGCAAATGTTTTCAGTATATTCAGAGTTTATGTGGAAAATGGGAAGTTTAAAGAAGACACAGATGGTAATTGTCTTGATTTGCATAATTTTAATGCAGAAAATTTTCTCTTTAGGTTGATAAGTTCATATAAGACCTATTTTACTAGAATCTATGCTCCATTGCTGTGCTCAAGATGAGGCTTTGAAAAATATTTTTCATTTGACAACCTAAATGTGTTAAATAGGGTTAAAACAATCAAATGAAATAATTTCATCATGAAACATACTCTGCAATTAAATTCTTTCCCCTATTATATAATTTTAGGCATTTCATTACCTCACAATGATGTGAGTGTTGAAGAAAAAGATCGTTATACTGTAAAAATTGCGTCATTTTATGTGGTCTTAATTGGCAATACTTGGGGACTCTTCTTGGCTCACTATACAACATCAAATACGCAACTAGTTTTGGTGAAATAAATGAATTGGGAACTCAGAAAGGGAAAAAGAAAAAAAAAATTATAAGTGTTGCCAATGCATTGGGGCACGTCACTGCACAGACCATGGACTTTTTTTTCTTATAAAAAAAGAAAAGAAAAAAAAGAGAGTATGTGAATGCATTAAATATTTAACTTTCAAAAGTCATAATTTTGTGAATATTGGTGTTTGTTTGAGATTTGTTTTAATTGAAAATGGAAAATTATATTTTAAACCACATAATTAATTTATGGGTGAATTTAAATTAAATCCACATCTTCATAAGTTTTAAATTATATTCTACATTGAAAAAAAATGTTTTAATTCAAACTATATGTACATCTATTTACAATGACATAGCCTAGTGGACATTAATTCATTCAAAGCCACACGATATCATTTTGTTTAATTGTTTTTTTTCTTTTTATAGAATTACTAATATAGATTTATCACTAACAGAGTGCATATTGCTATATATGCCAGAAGAAGAGAAAAAAGACGGGTACAAAAGAGGTTGATGATGAACCTAATACAAGGAAACCATGATTTGAGTGATGAGATACAAGGAAAAGCCGAACTACAATGAAGTTATGGGAAAAGAAACTCATGCGAGACAGTGAAACTAATGGTAAATAGGCAATGAATGAAAGATAGATAGGAATATAAATACAAATCTACATTGGAATATTATTTAAAAAAAAATCTAATGTTAGTTGACTTTCTCATCAACATTACCCCACCATGACTTTCCCGGCATCTTCCGCTAAAGTAGGGGGTGACCCCACCATGACAATTCGAAAGAATGTGCTAAAAGTCAACGTGATCCTTCCTCATTTATTTCCACTTTTTAATATTACATTAATAATACCTTCACTTGATTTTACTTTTCCTACTTTCTTCCAAAAGATTAGCATTTAGCCATCTAGCAAAGAAGGGTTGATTTGTGTTATTTTCTTGCCCTCTGTTATTATGATTAACAGCCAATCAGTCTGTGTATCTGAACTTCTCCCTTGATTTCTTAACAGTTGCTGCCTAATTTGTAGAATTTGCTTTCTTTTGGGGAGAGAGAGAGGATTGGTAAGATCTTTGATGCGATTATGCGTATGAAATTATTATTATTATTACTACTATTTGGTTTTAGATATTTATATGATTAGATGACTGTACATGTTTTTATTTTTTTAATCTAAGAAATTTGTAATTTTTAGGAGGAACTCTAATACATTTATATTCTCTGTTTATTTTAGCTATCTTTTTTGTCTAAATAATTCATTTATTGAAAAGAAAAAGTGACCTTTCTTCTATATACTTGATTCCCCAACCTACTTACAATTTTTTTTTTTTTAAATGGCAGAAAAATTGTTCTTTTTGAGGGTTAAACATTTTGACACAAAAAACTGAAGAACCTTTCCATTATTTTTGAGATGGAAAAAAATCATTTTGTAATGAAGATTTAATTTTTTTTAATGAATATAAGAATATGTGATATTAAAGACATTTAAAATTACTTGTTATTTGTTATTTGATGGAATAAGATTAATGTCGACTTTTAGTAACTTGAACATCTTTAGATTTATGAAGAATTAATTTTTTACTGTGAAATGAATCATTTCCATTTGAAAGCAAACAAATGTCGACTGAGCATCATCGCGCATCGGAGCCCGCACCTCCCTCGGAAGAGGCCGGCGCATCGTTGTGGGCGCTGGGAATGGAAACCATATATTTGTTTAACATCAATGTTAGCCTTAAGAGCATCTCTAGCAGATTCTTCAAATTTTTGTACTGTTTGGAGAATGAACAATGACATTAGCTATTACCTATCCACTTTTTCAAATACACTTTCCAACAGATTATTTATTACATTCTCTATCTCATTTAAATATTATTTCTTATTCATTCTTTATTCTTTTTTTAACAACTACACATCTTTCAACATTTTTTTTTTAATATTGATTATTATAATAGAAAAAAACATTTGAAGAATGAATAGTAGCCCATCAGATTTGATGAGCTACTGTTCATGAGCAAAAAAAAAAATTCAAGTAAAGAGAAGCTGTTGGAGTCTAGTTTTATGGTCTCATTCTCTATTATAGGCAATATTTTGCTTTTACATATACCATTGGAGATGCTCTAACATTGGGAAATTCTTAGCTAATCCAGGACTACAAGGTCAGCTTGCTGACCTTGTAATCCCAGCCAATAAGCTGATGCCACAGTAGAAAAAATAAACTACATCATCCTAACTGCCACATCAGCACAATAACCACTGATAATCCTAACGTCTGTTAACCTTTAAAACGGAAAAAGCAAATTCAAAAAAAAAATTCAAAATTTTGGGGATGTGAATGGCGGGTCAGATTTGGGATTACATGTTTAATATGCTGCAAATTTCAGAATCCTCTCTCTTCATTTTCTCCCTTTTCTCTTCTCTTCGACTCTCTCTCTCTCTCCATTTTTTCTTCTATCCTGCTTTACCTCCTCCAAAATTGAAAATATCTGTTCTTCTAACGCACCTTTCTGTGGGGAAAACATGGCCAAATCTCCATGGTAGCAGCAGCCACTGAGTCCACCCACACACCACTAGCGGTGCTTGATGCTTTAAAATCTATCTTGCTTTTTACTTCTATGTGTTTTCCTTGTATTGGTACTTTTCTCCTTCTTTTTCATACATTCTCATATTGGTATGTTAGTTTTATCTACTTCACATTGGGCTTAGAAAGACAGCTGTAAGCTTGTCGTGCTCTTCTCATTGCTATGTGTTCACTTTCAGGTTTTCTATGATAATCATATCAAAACGTGAATGACAATTGACAACAATCAAACTCTGAGAATTTTTTGTTTAATTGCTTCTTTGCATTATATGATCAACCTGGACTCATTTTGTGCTGCCAAAGTGTGTGTTCTTGACAGTTTAAAAGACATTATGTCACATATGCCGTAGCTCTAGGAAGTACCATGGTTTTGACTGCTATGGAGGTAAATGATGTCTAGAAGCAGATATTTAGGACAATTTGGACATAAAAATGAGATTACCCAGTTGCAAAACAGACCCAAATTTTGAGTAAAAGACGCACAGATATATTATAACTAATATTCAGAAAACTATACAGAGTTTGAGGGCAGGAGGGTATTCCTCTAACCACACTTGTGGATCCTCATTGACTAGTGCATGCTTAGCTAATTCTGTAGCTGTGCAGTGTCACAAGATTTGCATTGAAATAAAATACATAGAGAAAGGTTACCACTTTTGTTTCCTAAGCTTTTTTTCACATGGCACAATTGGTTGACTTGTGTCTTGCTTAGACTCCTCACCTATTAGTCAGTTTTTGTAACATTTGATGCTTCTAGATGTTATGATTCTTTGACTACAAACATCGCTTTTCTCACATACACATTTTGCAGAATGGTTGGTGGCCTCTTATTATCTTGCTTCAATTAGTGTGTTCTCCTTCATTGCATCAGAGTCTATCAAGAAGTGTATGCTTTCAGACCAGGTATGTACTTTTTCCTTTGCAGCTGTTATGTTGTAGTTTAGTTTCTTGCGTGGAATAAGATCTATGATTCTCATGTAAACCAAATGTCTATCAAAAATTTCTACATGCCCAATTTCATATCAAATAATTGGGCCTTCTAACATACTTCTTGGGGATAATGGTCCTTCACTTCACATGGTATGTTGTTTCTCAAAGAAAATACCTATTGAAATTCTTTAGGATGGGGGTATGTAAGCAACCAACTCTCCCCTTTCCCTATGGAGTATAATCTCAAATTGACAAATATCGATGGTCAGCTCCTTGAGGATCCAACAATTTATCGCAACTCATTGGCTACCTAATGTATTTAGCAATCACAATAGACCTGAAAAATTTATACTATCAATATTCTTAGTCAATTCATGGCTAAGCCTCATAAACCTCATCTTGATGCTGCCAGTGACTGCCACTCGTCTTTGTTACCACAAGGTTCTCCAGCTCAAGGCATTTTATTGTCGAAATATCACCATTGTAACTCAGGTGGGCTAGTTGTCCTATGAGTCACCATTCTACCACCAGTTATGGCATTTATACTGTGTGACCAACCATTTCTGGAAAACCAAGAAACAACCACTATTTCTCATTCTTTCTTTAAATCCAATATAGAGTCGTGCCATGGCTTGTTGTGAGTTGACTTGAGTGGCTTTCCTCATTGTAAGCCTACGGAATCGTTACTGTGCAACAACTATGCAAATTCAGATTGTAGCAAATCTAGATTTCATGAGAAATAATAATCTAGCTCAAATGCCATCTCCTTGTGAAAAATACAACAAGGTTATATTGAAACTACCTATATCCCCTCTAAACATCAGCATGCAGATATTTTCACAAAGGCATTTGGCATATATGATTTCAATTTTCACTTAAAAATTGGCATCCTTAATGTAGGTGCTCCAACTTGAGGGGAAGTGTCAAGAATATTTCTAGAAAAAAATTCAAATTAATCTTAAGTTAGTTACAAAATCAAAACTGTAATTAAAATGTCATGAATAATTTTGATAACAACTCTAATCAATTTTAATTGGAACAACTCCAACACTTATGTGCTCCCTTATATCGTTAGAATTAATCATATAATTTATTATGGAATCTATACCATCATCCTCCTATCAAATTCTTCATAGGGTTTGACTCCAATCAGTCAAGAGACAAAAAAAAAGGGGTAATGAACTTTGTGGTACATATGGGAGTTAAATTACAATTCCTGGATTTGTTGTTGCCGAGTTCAAAATCATTAATTTTTTAATTATCAGTGTCATGGCTTGTTTCATTCATCCTTATTTTTCTAAAATTTTCCTTTAAAGAAATGTAATTATAACCATATTACTTATTTGACTGTTGATTTTTGTGTCAAGAATTAAAGAGTATTAGTAACTACCAAAACAAAGATTGGAGGTACATATTAACTCCATATCAAAAGCTGGGTACTAAAATGTATTTATCCCCTCTTTGTTTGTTTGTTTGTTTGTTATTCTACTCTCTCTTTCCCGCAAACACATGGCCAATATACCTGATCTACATCTTGGGTGCATCTCATGCAGGGTCTTTCCAATGGAGATATTAGCTTCAATTGTTGGAAAATTGTTCCTTCAGTAGGCGAATATTGGAATTATCACAAAGCGCTGATCAACATGTGAAGAATCTGAAGAGAAAATGGGAATTACTAGAAGGCCGGAAGGATGACATAAAAAAATATTGAATCAGAACTTCGTCAAGGAAAGAAACCAAAGCAAGAAGTTAAACTTTGGCTTCAAAATGTAGAAACGATTAAGGGTGACATAGACATTGGACA